>JASDQU010096408.1:2297-21543 GCA_032191745.1 Picea mariana | reverse complement strand
AAATATGTTAAGACATCAGAAGCAACCCTAAAAGGGAGATATACATCCTAATCAAGAATCTGCATAGAGATGGATGTTTCGGGGGCGCTCCCAGAAGCCATAAGCCTGGAATTCAGGGATGAGGAATGGATACAAAGCATCGACTACAAGCAGATCTCGTTTAGATGCAGAAGATGCCATGAACATGGACACCTAATCAAAGAATGTCCTCTCAATAAAAAACAAGAAACGGAAAACACCAAAATACAACAGGATGAGGACGGGTTTGTAAAGTCAAACCACAGAAACAGAGCAAACAAGAAACAAAGCAAAGCCCCAACATGAAGCAATTCGGAAGCCAGGACTAGACCAGAAGGGCGGGATAGGGCCAACCAAGGGAAAAAAGGAGGAAAGGAAAAGACAAAAGCTAGAGAAGCTAGAGAACAAGCAACTCATGAGACCACAGATATTCCAAGCAATAAGAAGGAACAGGGAGGTAGCGCAAGTCCTATGGAAGGAGGAAACGAAGACGCCAACACCCCAATGCAGGAGGCAGACGGAGACTCAGAGATGACACCAAGTGAGGTAGGCATGGAAGATCTTGATCTCAAAGACATTGTGGAAAGGGAAGGAATAGATCTCCCGAACATATTGGAGCAATAGAAAAGGCAGGGAGTAGACAATGTGCCAGCGAAGCAACTAGATCGCATTTAATACATTTTCCTTCTAAGGGAGGAAGAAAAATCCAGAGGGATCAAGCGCACGCATGGCAAGATAGGACACCTGGGAATCAAAGCAGGCAAGAGACAACCACAACATTCACCCAAGCAGACGAGGCGGAAGAAAGGCAGGAAATCAAACAGCGTGACCCTACAAGAACTAGGAGCCCTACTAATAAATTCAGGTAAGATCAAAAAACTATTTCCTAACTCCCCCCCACATGTTTAAATGAAGATTATAACATGGAATATAAGAGGCCTAAACAACCCACGAAAGCAAAGAATCCTTAAAAATAGACTGAGGAAGGAACAACCTAACCTCTGTTTCATCCAAGAGACAAAATGCACTGTAGACATAATAGAAACAATCAGTAAAAAACATTGGATTAAGTACAAGATGTTGGTTGTCGAAGGCCAATAGATGGCAGGCAGTATTCTCACCTTGTGGAACCCACAATCAATGAACCTACTAGCAGCAGAAGCCACGAGACACACACTTTCGGTTAACATGCAAATTATAGGTAGCACGGAGGTGATTCTATGCACTAATGTGTATGGTACCCAGATGTTGGAGGAAAAAAGGAGAATGCTCTTAGACCTAGAAAATATAAAGGCCCGATCCAGCAACCTCCACTGGATCCTGGCAGGGGACTTCAACATCATCACGACACTTGCGGAAAAAAAAAAGGGGCACCAGGAGACTAGACATAGATGCAGAGGAATTCTCGGCTTTCATTGATATAGTGGAGATGGTGGACATCAGAACCAACAATGGCCAGTTCACCTGGAATAACAAACGAATAAATCACCACCAAGTAGCTACAAGGCTAGACAGATTCTTGGTGTCGAAATCCATCATTCTGCAAGAACTAACTTTAGACTACAACATCCTTCCATGATGGGGTTCAGACCATTGGCCAGTTCAATTGGAAGCAAACTTCCAAACCACTCCGAAGAATAGACCTTTTAGATTTGAGAAATTTTGGATTGAACATCCTACCTTCAAGGAGAACATCAACCAATGGTGGTGGGAGGAACTATCAGATCAAGGGACAAGGATGTTCAAACTCTATAAGAAACTCAAGTACATCAAACATAAACTCAAGGAGTGGAACAAGAAAATCTTTGGGAACATAAACCAAGAAAAAAAAAATATCGAGGATAGAATGAGGAAACTCCAGGAACTCTGCATAGACGAGGGATACACAAAGGATAGGAAAAGAGAAGAGATCCAAATGACCTAGGAATGGGAAGCAAGTTGCCAGTAGGAAGAAACTCTATGGCACCAAAAGTCCAGAATCAGGTGGCTAAAGGAAGGAGAGCGGAATACCAAGTTTTTTCATAGAACAACCATTGCAAGAAGAACCCACAACAAAATCCTGAAAATTAGGGATCAGGATGGGATTGAAAGAGAATCCCACAAGGATATTGAAAATACACTCGTCAATCACTTCCAGGGGATAGCCCAGGAACCCAACCGAGACAGAACTGAGGCCATACAAAGGATAACTCAACACATCCCCAGGCTAGTCACTGAGGAACAAAATATCAATCTAAGAAAACCCATCACAAAGGAGGAAATTGACCAAGTGGTCCAGGAGATGCCCAATGGAAAGGCCCCAGGTCCAGATGGCTTCATAGTGGAATTCTTCAAAGCATGTTGGGAAGTGGTTAAACATGACATTTATGGGGTGGTGGAAGACTCCAGACGCTCGGCCTCCATCTTGAAAGTGTTAAATGCCACAATGATCACTCTAATCCCAAAAGAAAACGAAGCGAGAACCCCATACCGCTATAGGCCTATAGCTTTATGCAATGTAGTTTACAAGATAATCTCCAAAGTCATAGCCAATAGACCGAAACCTCTCCTATCCACACTGATTTCACAGGAACAGGCAGGTTTCGTAGAAGGAAGACAAATCCTGGACAACATCATTCATGCCCATGAGCTTATACACATGTTGAAAAGCCAACGAAGAGGGGGGATGATAATCCAACTTGACCTGGCGAAGGCTTACAACAAAATTAGCTGGCACTATATGGCCAAGACGTTAGAAGCCTTTGGTTTCGAACAACACTGGATCAACTGGATCGTAAATCTAATCTCAACGACAAGCTACTTGCTTCTAATCAATGGAGCCCCAGCAAAACCCTTCTGGCCTTCAAGAGGCATTAGACAAGGAGACCCGCTATCCCCCTTCATGTTCATTCTGATGATGAAAGGGCTCAGCAGAAGCATAAAAAGTGCAACTGCAGCAGGGGAAATAAAAGGCATCAAACCTTTTGAAAATTGTCCAACCTCCACACACCAACAGTTCGTCGATGACACTCTACTCCATGGCGCACCCACGGTCAAGGAAGCAAAAGCCTTTAAAAGAATCTTAGAAGACATTGGGGAAGTCTTCGGGGCGGAGATTAACCACTCCAAATCCATGATTTATTTCTTCAACATTAATCATGCAATTCAAAGAAACTTGGCCAACATTCTGGGGTTTGAATGCAAAACGCTCCCAACGAAATACTTGGGAATCCCTCTGACGGACAGAGCTTGTAAAATGGCAACGTGGGAAGGAGTGATCAACAAACTGTAGGAGAGGGTAAAACATTGGACTTATAGAGCTCTCAACCTGGCTAGGAGGCTTATCCTTACCAAAGCAGTTCTACAAGCAATCCTGACGTATATGATGTCAGTGTTTCCTGCTCCCAAAGGAATACTACAAAATACGAGAGCCATTCAAAGAGACTTCCTATGGCAAGGTGCTGAAAATAAAAATAAATGGGCCCTGGTGGTCTGGGAGAAGGTTTGTAAACCCTAAAACAAAGGAGGCCTGGGGTTACAAGACCCAAAGGTAACCAACGAAGTCTACGGGGCAAAACTCTGGTGGAGATGGGTCAAGGAAAAATCAGTACCGTGGGCAAACTTCTAGAAGGCCAAGTATGCCCCAAACATCAACGACCAGGATCAAATTTGATTCATGGGCACAAGGGAGGGATCAACCATCTGGAACCTCACCTGGCGCAACAAGAACGAGATCCATAAACACAGCTTTTGGAAAGTCAGAAATGGTAAAAGAACCAAATTCTAGGAGGATGCGTGGCAACAAGAACCCATAATTGAAACTATGGATAGGGAGGAGCTCCAACAGGAAATGACAGCGCAAGGCAAAACAAAAAATCCATCACTAATGGAAGCAAATAAATGGTAGCGACAAATGGAGGATATGGGACAAACTCAATCCACAAAATAGAGACTGGATCGCAACACTAGCGAAAGAGGTTGAGGAGGAACTGGGGAAAAGGAAAATTGTAGTCTCAGAGGAAGAGGATCAATTAAGGTGGGGCAAGAGAAATGGTGGGGAATTCAACTTAAAAGAAGCACAGTATTACATCGTGAAACATGATCAAGAAGACCCGATGCAATAGTGGGGAAAGATCTGGAGTAGCCCCCAATGACCAAAAATCAAAATGTTTGAATGGCTAGTTCTTCACAACCGAATTCTAACTTGGGAAAACCTCAAGAAAAGGGGTTTTATAGGTCCATCTTGATGCCACCTCTGTCAAGCTAAGGAGGAAACAACCAATCACCTCCTCGATGAATGAAGTTACACAACAGAGATATGGGATTGGGTGGCATGCATCTATCACCAGTCTAATAGGATCTGAGGTAACATCGACGCAACCCTCAACAACTGGAATGAGAGTTACAGCGAAAATGAAATGGTGAACCTCTGCTGGAATCTAACGACGGGGATGATCATCTGGGCAATATGGAAAGAAAGGAACCAACGCATCTTCAAGAATGAAAGCCTACCGGAAGGAAAGCTCAAGGATGCAATAATATCACAAATACGAGAAATGGTGCAGAGTCGCAACTGCAAAAAGGAAAAAACGCAACTCACAAACCAGGACTTTGGCATCCTGGATTTTTTTCACCAAAAAGACAGGCGCAACAACACACCGGTAGGGTGGGACCCGCAACTCCAAATAGGAGACCGCAACTGGACCTCCCCGTCCATTAGGGTTCCTCAAATTGAATTTTGATGGGGCGGCAAAAGGAAACCCAGGAGTGGTTGGGACAGGAGGGGTGATCAGAGACAGTGGTGGTAACATCATCCGGTTGTACGCTGGGAGTATGGAAAACTCAACCAACAACGCAACGGAATTTGGAGCCCTAGAGCTTGGCCTTGAAATACTAAGTCGCGAAAGGATGACAAACACTATCGTGGAAGGTGACTCCACCCTGGTTATTAATATGGTGAAGAGACTCCAAAATAGCACTAGAGTGGGAAAGGTTCAGAGACCCTGGCGCCTGGCACATTCCCTACAAAAAATCCACGAGCATCTGAAAACTTTGAATATAGTGGAGTTGCGTTGGGTACGCAGGTCAGCTAATGGCCTGGCGGACAGGCTAGCTAATGAGGGGGTTGGCAAGGAAGGTCTGGAACTAGACACTAACTGGATCAACGTCCCAAATGGACAACTCAAAACAGACTGCATCCAACTAGCGACAATAGACTATGAAGGTGGCTTAAGCAAGGAAGGTCACATCGAGGAGGGCAACGCAAGGCCTAGCGACAAACATGTAGGACCCAGGCAGGAGATGATTGCCTAACACTCAGCCACCAATTATCATGCAGGATCAGCATAAACAACAAGCGGGGGTACGACAACAAGGCCCTTTCGACAGTAAGAGTTGCGGGGAAAGCACGTGGGAAAGTACAGATGGAAAATCGCATGCAACGAATGACGTAAGGCAGGAGGGAGTGACATGGTCCAGAATCAATCCACCATGCCAAAGTACAAGTACGAAGAGTAGCACAGTTGGATCTCAAGCGAGCAAGGACAGGGATCCGCACAGGGATAAAGGCCGAGTCATCGTGATCATACGAGCCGCAACGGGGAAAAAGGACGGGAGTGCTCACCACTACGGGCAAACCATGATTGGAAGGACAAGCTGGCAATAGGGGAAGATCAATAAGAGGAGAGACAACAGGAATAGACGCAAACAGAAGGAGTGCAACTGCAGGGGCTTTCACAAATACTAGGGCAGGGAAAGGAAGAATCCCAGTGAAGTGAGGTACAAGCTGAGTATCCAACAAAGGAGCTGTGATAGGCCAAGCAGGATGGTGCGAAACTAGTGAACGCACGGGAAGAGGAACCTCCTTGGAAAGGAAGTTCTGAATAGTCCACGGCGGGTGTCAAGAATGGAGCAGGCGACAAAAGATGCAGAGGGCACCTTCCAAACTCTGGTTGCGCCAAAAGGAAAAGCGACCATTACCTGGTGGGAAAAGGAAATAAAATAAAAACACAAAGGCAAAGCATGGGATGCACTGGCACAGGAAGCAGACTGGGTAACTGATTCGGGGGCCATGCAGCCCTGGGAAACCCTCTACCATAAAACGATGGAGATGGCATGGCTAACTGAGATGATGATCGACAAAGTGAGTTTGGAAATGGAAGACGCCAGACATGAGGATAACAAGGAACACAAGAAAATGTTAGACGAAATCTTGAGTCGCCTCAGCAGTCTGGAAACTATTACCAAATTGGTAGTTGAGGTCGAGAAGGACCAAAAATCCAAGATGGAGCGGTTGGCTGCTCAATTCCACCTCTATCTATGCTATGTCCATCACATGGAAATCACACCAGTTGATGGACACGGTGCGCTAGCCCATATCAGGAAGACTCACACGATATCCCAGAAGGATGATAACAAGAGCCAGGCGGATGATGGAAAGAAACACATCATTGTTCTGGACTACTGAATGGTTAGTCTAATGGCAGGAATGTCAGGCATAGTCAGGTCAGTTCGATCCCACTACCCACTTGGGTCTAGTGGGTTGTTTTCAGCTTATGCTTTTTATGTCTATGTTGCTTATCTTTTTTTCAAACTGTATATGGTAGGACTGGCGTGGTTTCCCCTAGTGGTAGACTAGTCCCACCCCTCGTACATATCAGCTAGCACAACTCGGGAACCCTTGGTCTGGTTTCCTTCTAGGCAGACCATGATGCCCCCTTTTTTTGTATCATAATCTTTCTGCAGTAATACAACTTCTTACACTCACTTACAAAAAAAAATGGTTCATAAAAGAATACCAACATCAGTTGTAGGTTTTATATTATTTATTTTATTTGGTTAATATTATTAAATTTAGCAACTCATTTGTTTTATTTTACAGTGTTAAAATTGTATTTTTGAATGCATAAATCAATTCCCCCTTCAAAAACTCATGTATAATGAACAATTGAAATATGTCATTCCAACTATTTTTAATAATAATATTTATTTTTTTATTTTAATATATATTTTATATTAATGTAATCAATCTAATTACTTTAATTTTTTATATTAATTTAACCATCACTATCTTATATTTATTATTCTTTAATTGTTTTTATTTTGATAGGGACATTTTGACCCATTTTATTGAAATGGGCAACATAAATATGATTCAGCATGTTCACAAATCCATATGGCACTAGATTATACATAATTAACCATTTGACAAAATTAAATAGAAAATATCACCAAAAAAAAAGCTAAAACCTAGAACACTTAAATCCTAGGGCACTTGAATTATACAGAGTCAATCACTCAAATATGGAGTTCCAACAATTTTTGGCATCTCATTTCAATTCATCATGCCTCTTTGTTTTCAACTAAGTTATTTTTTACTTTTTTTTTTTTCCAATTATCTTTTATTATATGTAATTTTATTGATTATATATATTTTCCATTTCTCTCTTTATTCTATTTTAATTTATTTATTTTTTAATATTTTCTATTTCAAATATATTTCAGATTTTTTTCTATTTTCTATTTCAAATATTTATTTATTTCTTCATTTAGATTTCTTTCTATGTTCTATTTCAAATATTTATTTTTTTCTTAATTTATATTTTGTTTTTAAGAAATTTCCGTTTCTCT
The DNA here is from genome assembly GCA_032191745.1 of Picea mariana. Taxonomy (NCBI): domain Eukaryota; kingdom Viridiplantae; phylum Streptophyta; class Pinopsida; order Pinales; family Pinaceae; genus Picea; species Picea mariana. Next base: position 13,917 of record JASDQU010096408.1, on the reverse strand, counting down.
CTTTATTCTATTTTAAATATTTTTATATTTTCTATTTCAAATATATTTCAGATTTTTTTTCTATTTTCTATTTCAAATATTTATTTCTTTCTATTTTCTATTTCAAATATTTATTTCTTTCTTAATTTATATTTCAAATATTTATTTCTTTCTATTTTCTATTTCAAATATTTATTTTTTTCTTAATTTATATTTTATTTTTAAGAAATTTTAAATATTTTAATAACCTCCTTTAGTTATCATCCTCTTTCATTTCGATTTCTTTCTATTTTCTGTTTCAAATATTTATTTATTTTCACTTGACAAAATTAAATAAAAAATATCACAAAAAAAAAGCTAAAACCTAGAACACTTAAACCCTCAAGCACTTGAATTATACAGAGTCAATCACTCAAATATGGAGTTCCAACAATTTTTGACACAAGTGGTTATTGATGTCTCATTTCAATTCATCATGTCTCTTTGTTTTCAACTAATCTAATTTTTTTTTTTTTCTTTTCAATTGTCTTTTATTATATGTAATTTTATTGATTATATATATTTTTCATTTCTCTCTTTATTCTATTTATTTTTTTTATATTTTCTATTTCAAATATATTTCAGATTTTTTTCTATTTTCTATTTCAAACATTTATTTCTTTCTTCATTTAGATTTCTTTCTATTTTCTATTTCAAATATTTATTTTTTTCTTAATTTATATTTTGTTTTTAAGAAATTTCGATTTTTCTCTTTATTCTATTTTAAATTTTTTATATTTTCTATTTCAAATATATTTCAGATTTTTTTTCTATTTTCTATTTCAAATATTTATTTCTTTCTTCATTTAAATTTCTTTCTATTTTCTATTTCAAATATTTATTTTTTTCTTAATTTATATTTTATTTTTAAAAAAATTTAAATATTTTAATAACCTCCTTTAATTATCATTCCCTTTCATTTAGATTTTTTTCTATTTTCTATTTCAAATATTTATTTCTTTTTTTTTTCTTAATTTATATTATATAAATATTTTAATAACCTCTTTTAGTTATCATCCCCTTTCATTTAGATTTCTTTCTATTTTCTATTTTAAATATTTATTTATTTTTCTTTCTTAATTTATATTTATATGTTTTTAGTTATCATCCCCTTTCATTTAAATTTCTTTCTATTTTCTATTTCAAATATTTATTTATTTTTCTTTCTTAATTTATATTTATATGTTTTTAGTTATCATCCCCTTTCATTTAGATTTCTTTCTATTTTCTATTTCAAATATTTATTTATTTTTCTTTCTTAATTTATATTTATATTTGTTTTAAAGAAATTTTAAATATTTAATAACCTCCTTTCGTTATCATTCATTTCCACCTTTGAACATTTATATTTATTTTAAAGAAATTTTATATATTTAATAACCTCCTTTCGTTATCATTCATTTCCACCTTTGAACGTGTAACCTTCTTTCGTTATCATTGTTAATCTTTCTTTCTTGATTAATTTTTGTTATAATAATAGTAATAGTTTAAAGTATTAGGAATTCGTTTTTTCAACGATAAATAATAAAAGGAATATCAATATTTTAAAGTGAATTGTTAAAAAAAATCATTGTTAATCTTTCTTTCTTGATTAATTTTTGTTATAATAATAGTAATAGTTTAAAGTATTAGGAATTTGTTTTTCAACGATAAATAATAAAAGGAATATCAATATTTTAAAGTGAATTGTTAAAAAAATTATTTTAAATTTGATGAAATTGTGAATATCAAATTTAATGTTACATAATCAAATTGAAATAAGGATATATGAGAGTGTTAAATCCATTTTTATATTAAAAAAAATAATTTTATAAAATTCAAAATTAATTAGGTGTTGGTTAGTTATTCTATTAAATAGTTATTAATCTATTTATGAATTATGTTGAAAAACTTTTAGGGTACTTGGATTTTACAAAAATAACCACTTAAATTTAAGAATCCAATAATTTCTCATCAGAAAAAAATATCCTCGTAAAAAATTTTCATTTCATAGAAGCTTTAACCTACCCCTTACAATTATAAACAAAATTACAATTTTAATAAAAATTACTTGGTCAAATTCTAATAATATCTAAACAAAAAATGTCAAATTCATAGTCTAGTCTTATTTGTTCTATTAACATATTTTTTCAACCTAATTATATGCTTTATTTTTATTACCTCTTTTCATTACTCTACTTTATTTCTATTTATTATTTACTTTATTTTATTTTTTTGTTATATTTATTTCATTCTTATTAATTAGATTTAATATCTAGCTTTTATTTCTTTCATTTAATTATTTTATTGTTTTATGTATATATTATATGGTTTAGTTTAACTATTCTAAGTTTTTTGGGGGATATTTTACGGTCAAATTATTGGATATGCATATTTGAATGGTTAATTGTGTATAATTCAAGTGCCCCGAGGTTTTTTAACAAGCTGGATCCATTTCTGCATTCAAAAATGCAATTTAAAAAACAACAAGTTGTGATTTCATACAAATTTATGTAGCCCAATTCGATAAAAAGAACAAAAACCTAATTAGACAAAGCCAATGTTATATTAGTTTTTTTTTAATCTAACTAATGTAGTCTTTGTTAACTTAATTATTATATATTTCCTTGACTATTATTGGTTTATTTTTATTTTTATAGAAATTTTCCATTTTGTTATGTTGTAGTCTAAACATTTTATAAATACAAGTTTTTCTACATATTCAAAAGAATTAAAAGGGAAATACATTTTTTTGTTTAAAATTCAGTAAGAATAATTTTGGATCAATGGAATCGCAAACATTAACTATTAACATTGCAAAATTAGGTTGCATTAAGGGTATTCAAGGACGTTAAATCCATTTTCTACATTAAAAACAACAATTTCAACAACTATCTCATCTCAATCCTAAATGTTAGTTTAGGTTTGTTGATGACACTTTTGTTGTTTGGCCTCATGGCCATTCCTTGCTAACTGCCTTCTTCAACCATTTAAATAGCATTTCCCCCCATATCCAATTCACTATGGAAGAAGAAATGGACAGTTCCCTTCCCTTTTTGGATGTTCTCGTCTCTCGCCTCCCTAATGGTTTCCTTACCCACCAAGTTTATCAGAAAAAAACTCACACTAACAGACACCTTCATGCCCAATCCCATCACCATCCTACTCAAAAATCCATTTGTTAGAGATGTAATCCTTGAGATTGTGTTTCCTATGTAAATAATTGTAAATATGAATAATCATAGATGATAGGCAACGTCTTCAGTTACGGAAGACCAAGAGTCACCATTTTATGTATTTATTAAACTACAAGCTAATGCAATAACCATAAGCATGGAGTTACGATTTATGCCCGATGTTTGGCCTCATGAGTAGATTCCTTGGCATTTTCCCCAGCTTGTTGAAAGACCCTCGTTTGCCCTATGTCCTCTGCCCTCTACACTCTGGTCGATTCCAATCTGCGTACAGTCTGATGCTAACGTATGTGTAGGTAAAAGTGATCCGGATTTATGAGTGGAACAAAATGAAACACATATTAATAACATTAACATGGATACACAGAGATACAATGGAACTTAACTTCTATTCAATAAAGAAATATCTTGAAACTGTAAAATGCAGAATGAAAACAATCTTGCTCGAATGGTGGTAGTTAATCCATGAGAAGAGATGTGGCGACTACGTGCACTCTTCTGAGCACATTACAATGAGGCCTCCATTCCTTTTTAGCATGAAAAAGTAAACAAAAAACCCTAGACATCCAAAAACCTAACCCTAGGAGATGAAGCACCAAAAGTCATGTGGGCCCCGATGGGGTAAATGCACGATAGCTTGTTGGAAAGGTCTATCCGAGAACTACACATTATGTCGTCACACTCTAACTCTACCTACGGTGTGACTGTGGAGGGCCCAAAAAACGTTGTTTAGGGTCTCAAAACGGCCCCGGAAGTTTAGGACCCGAAAAGCTGGAAAAAAACTGCCAAGATGAAAATTGTAACTGCCAAGATGAAAGTTGTATGTGAGCTAGCTAGAAGAGTTGGGTGGCCACCGATACCCATCTAGATCAATCCTCCCTCCTTAGGAAGCAATGGTGTCCATTGCGTTGAGTTCCCCCATTAGATGAGGAAATTTATGTTGAATTTGGCCCTAGGTGATCCAATTGCCTTGGTGTAGGAGTTGTCTCGCTTTGACATCCCAATAAAGATGAAGCTTCTGCTGGCGAGTGCCCTTGACCTATTTTTCTAGGATCTTATCAGTGGATGCATGTTCCATGTAGTCAGGGTTGAGCTTTGTCGATGTCAATTATTCTACTATCTTTGAGGTGTTCAATAAGGGTGGAAAGTATGGTCGAAGGAGGTCCACATTAAACACGGGGTGCAAGCCAAGGAAGGGGGGAATGTTGAGCTCAAAATCATTGTCACCCACAACCTTGGCAATGGTGTAAGGTCCATAGCGGAGTGGACGAAGCTTTCGATGGGGTCATGTAAGGCATTCTTTATGCAAGTGCAACCAAACTTTATCACCCACATGAAACTTATGTGACACTCGATGTTGATCATGGCGTTGCTTGTACTTGGCACTGGACTTCTGCAAAATATCCTGAACCTGTTGGTGGATGTGTTGGGTTCGTTTAATGAACCAGATGGCTTTGTTGGCTTCAGTTCGCGCATGGGACAATTCTTCTTGTGTTGATGCAAGGGGCAGTGCAACATCCATAGGACCCAATGGTTGAAATCCCAACCCCACCTGAAAGGGGTTGTGTTGATTGAGTTGTGTATGGATCCATTGTAATGGTGTTGAACATAGGGAAGACTCTCATCCCATGTGCTTGGATGCTTGGAATTGTACATGTGCAAGATATGCACGATCATCCTATTGACGACCTCGGTTTGGCCATCCGTTTAGGGGTGGAAGGCCGTGGATTTGGTGAGCTTAGTGTCTAGCTGTGACCATAGGCTCAACCGAAATGTGCTAAGGAACTGGTTGTCTCGATCTGAGATGATGGTTTGTGGTATCCAAAAATGTACGCACACTTGTTCGAAGAAGAGCTTGGCAGTGACCTCTGTTGTGATGATCTTCTTGTAGGTGACCAGAATTGTCATCTTGTAAAATCGATCAACAACCACGAAACATAGTCGTTGCCTTGCTTGGTTGAAGGAAGGCCCGACAAGTAATCCATCAAGATGGATTCCTAGGGCCTGTCGGGAGTAGGCAAAGGGGTGTACACATCTTGTTTCGTCATGGATGGTTTTGCAATGACGCACGCCATGGAGGACCTAATATAATTGCTGACATCGTATCGAAGTTTCGACCAATAAAAATGTTGTTGCAACACTGCCACTATCTTTTCTATGCCGAAGTGTCCTACCACCCAACTGTATTTATTTATATGTAATTTTATTGATTATATGTATCTTCCATTTCTCTCTTTATTCTATTTTAAAATTTTAGATTTTTTTCTATTTTCTATTTCAAATATTTATTTCTTTCTTTATTTAGATATCTTTTTATTTTCTATTTCAAATATTTATTTCTTTCTTAATTTATATTTTGTTTTAAATTTTTTAAATATTTTAATAATCTCATTTTGTTATCATCCCTTTTCATTTACATTTTTTTCTATTTTTTGTTTCAAATATTTATTTCTTTTTTCTTTTTGTTAATCTTTCTTTCTTGATTAATTTTTGTTATAATAATAATAATAATTTAAAGTTTTTTTTTTTTTTGTTAATCTTTCTCTCTTTATTATTTTTTTGTTATAATAATAGTAATAGTTTAAAATATAGGAATTGGTTTTTTTTTGGCAACTAGAAATAATAAAAGGAAAACCAATATTTTAAAGTGAATTGTAAAAGAATCATTTTAGATTGAAATAATAAAACGAAAACCAATATTTTAAAGTGAATTGTAAAAGAATCATTTTAGATTTGATTGCATAATCATATATATATATAAGTGTTAAATTCATTTTTATATTAAAAATAATGATTTTATAAAATTCAAAATTATAATTATAAACAAATTTGTAATTTTAATAAAGATTGTTTCGTCAAATTTTAATAATAACAAAACGAAAAATGTCAAATTCATAGTCTCATCTTATTAGTTTCTACCTAGGTATAGAGGGATTATAACGATTGATAATTCATTAATTTCATATTAGTTTGTCCTTTGACCATAAATATTTGCATAATATCTATTGTTGGAGCTAGGGAACTAAAAACATTGACTTTTATATAATAAAAAGTACGATATATGTAATGATCCGATGGGATAACAGATTGGAGGTCTTATTGTCGGCTTCGCTATTCCCAATGTTTTATATGTTAGCATATCCAAACTTTTTTATCGTATACAATCTTTTTGAATCATATATTTTTCTTATGCATTGCTCGAAGGTGGATTAATGCTAACATTAGTTCTAATGTTTGTCTTAGCATTTTCTGCTAGCTAAATTTATCCCAATGTTTGATATGCTACCATATCCAAAGTTTTTCCTTCGAATATATTCTCTAGCATATTACTATGTGTGATTTTTGCTTATGCTTCGAGAGTCTTTATCATTGTTGCGTACGTAAACAGGCCTGCCACGTTGCATTCTTTCTTAAATGTTTGCACAGGGCTACACCCTTCGATGGTTCTGACAGTCTTAAGTGTTTACCTAACATGTCTGCCAGCCTTAAATGTTTATTGTACAGATGTGTGACAATACAGTTTCGTTCCATTTTTTTGATGGTGTTGTTTGCAGTGAAATTGTGCAGAATTGTTCTCCACCGGCATCACTGGTTCAGTGGTTGATGCTTGTTTGTTGGTTCGTTCCATGCTTCTTGTTCTTGTTTGATTCAACTTTGCAAATTTGAGGTCCTGCAGTTGCAGTTGGACCTCTTCGTGGTTGTTCGCTGGTTTGTTGTTCTTCAACTTTGCAAGTTGTTGGATCTGTCGTTGCGGTTTGCAGGTTTTGGGGTTGAGCTCTTGTCATCCCTCGTTGACGGGTAAGTTTCTATGCCATCGTTTCGTTGCTATTTTTCAATGGTAGGAGTTCCTGCCTCGAAATTCTATTGCAGACCATCTTTGTCTGTGCTTTTATTTTTTGTTCCTGGAAACCATGTGTCTTCATATGCTGGTTGCCACGTCCTTCATATTGTGCCATAACTATTTCAAAGATTGCAATGCAGAGGGGTTTTAGAAAATGAATTTGGAGCTATCACAAAGGGGAACCATCCATCGGGGTATAGAGGCAGGGAGTGCTTTTATTCTCTGGGTCAAAAAACTGTGTCCACCTGTTGCCTTTGTCCTGTCCTTTCTATTTTGCAGAACTTTTTCTGCCCTTGAGAAGCTTGTAGGATGCACACCATGAATAGGTTCAAATCAGTTTTCCTGCTCAGTAAATTTATAGTGTTATTTATTTGCGTTGTTTCTTCTGTTTGGTTCACTTTTCAATGTAGGTTTGTTTTCTTGTCATCTGCTATGGGGACTAGGGGGGATTGAATTTTCCAAGAAGAAGATTGAAGGATACATATGGGGATTGGTACGCTGTTCCACGCTTGTATTTTTCCTATTTTACCTTCTTCTTTTTTCGTTGTATTTTTTTTTCCCCCTTTTCTTTGTTTTCATAGAAACTGAAAGTAGCTAAGAAACAACTTCAAAATCACAGTTCAAAATATGAAACAAGTAATAGATGTTGAGTCGTATGAAATAGATACACACTCCATTATACATGCTAGCATTGATGAGGTGTTGCATAACAATGGCCTTTTTAGATTGGATGCATTCTCGTATACTGCAGAGGATTGCCTTTTCAAAGCATTTCAGGCTTTACTGCATTTCCATTATTCCTCGACCAACTTGTGCAGTGGTTTGATAGATTATTTATTGGGTTGTTTAAAAAATGGTGACGCTGAGGCATTGGAGTCGTATGAATACGAACTGGAATCTGATTTTCTTCGACAGTTGCATGGAATACATGATGTTGCTACGTACTTTTCAAAGATGCGGTTGTCTACATCTCCAATTCTGCCTGCACATGAGAGGGGACTTTGGGGAGATACATTTTGTATACAATGGTTGTCTAATTGGCTGAATATATCCATTGGAATATGGTCATTGACAAGAAAAACAAGATATCTACTATTCAACAAAATTGCATCTAACAATCCATATTGCATCTTGTTCCATGATGCCAATGCTGTCAGTGGTCATTATGAACCACTGTTGTACATAAAATTGTCCATCTGTAATCCTGAAGGATTTCATATTTACTTGTCCCTCATTTGCAAAGACCTTGAATCACAATGGAAATGAATTATGTGTTGCATAGACTGCCATGGTTTACAGCTAGCAACAACTGTTGTATCTAGTTGTGGAGATAGTCTGTTCAATGCAATTTGTTGTTTGGTAGGGGCAGATTTTGATGTGCAGTCGTTGTGGCTTTACACTGTACAATCCTTTTGCAATGCAATTATAGGCGACAACCAACATGAGTTTAGCTGCTTGCATCAACACCTTTCGCCATATCTCCTAGAAAATATGCCGACAATTTCAAGTTGGCAAGAATACCTTGTAAACATGGCATTGCCATATGAAAAAGGAAATGTGGAGGGTTGCAGATTCTATTTGCAATGGCTATATATCATATTCAGAGTAAATATCCAGGTCTGGTTGGCCCTGCCAGATGGCACTTTCCATTCTTGGTCTATTGATTCAAATTACGATCGAACAATTGTCATCCTCTTGGTGAAAATAGATACGACACATATCCATTATCAACCTTTGCTTGGACATATCATTGGTTCAGGGTTCAATGTCCATGCCACTCAAACCACATCAAATTTGCATACACTTGGAATGCTTTTTAATGAGAATGAAACTCCTCCCGCTTGCGATATGGCCATACAGGGCTTAAACAAAAAACGTAGACTAAGTTATCACAACTTGGAAAAAGTCATGCTTGGAATTCGTCCTAGTTGTGATGAGGCGATAGAGGGCTTAAACAAAAACGCAGACTAAGTTATCACAACTTGAAAAAATTCATGCGTGAAATTCATCCTAGTTGTGATGAGGCCATACAGGACTTAAACAAACAGCGTAGACTAAGTTATCACAACCTGAAAAAGCTCATACGTAAGAGAGAAAAAAACATTGGTGGTATTGGAAAACTGTCGTTCTAGTGTCCAGTGTCAATTCTAGCCAAACCACATCGAATGTGCATAAGCATCACATGCTATTTAATCAAAGTGAAATTTATCCTAGCTGTCACCAAGTCATCCTGCCCTTGAACAAGAAACGTACAGTAAGTTACCACAACTTGAAAAAGCTCATGCACAAGAGGAAAAAATACACTGATACGCTTCCTTTTAGAGAGAAACTCACATATCACAATCTAGAAGAAATTGTTCGTGCACAACACAACAGAAACCGGTACGGTCGCATATCCCACAATGGTCATGCAACTGTCTGAGAGGAAAAAATCACATTTCATGGGCTAGAAGCAACACCATGTACTACCACCAATGAAAACCAACAAACACTTTCTACCCATACTTCCCTGCGAAAGAAAGATGCAAAACAAACCTACATGAAACAAATCAAATACACTCCTTCCATTGCATTTGCAATTTGTGATCAATTGAATTTCACAAAAAACAGTAAGTCTTTCACAACTGATTTGGAAGTAGAATACCTCTGCTTGACAGTGCATGATAAAACATTTTCCAGTTGCAAAATTTGTCTTCCATGTAAACCGTCGCTTGAAAATGGAAAACTGCCATAATTTGCTACCCCTAACCAAATAAGATGTAATACACCACTACCAAATGTAAGTGCACTTACGGAACTTGAAGAGAGACTTGTGTCTCTGCGAATTTCATTTGCACAAATCAGGCCTTGGGGCTATAAACGACCCGAGATGGGCTTAACAGTATCAATTATTATTGTACCTGTTCAACTAGATGTTTTGCAAAAATCCTTGGCACAATTCATTAGCGATATAATGACAATTGATGTGGCTCTCAAAAGACGCTTGCAATACAAAAATGTGTATCAAAGAGGCAAAGTGCATGTGCATGCTGTTATGAAAGTATTAAAGGAATTATGTTCCAGGGCCCTGTACAAAGCACACAACATTTATATAAATGAGATTTGGAACAGTGTTCTTGGAGAAGCGGATGCCAACTCTGCAGAGACTCTCGAAAATGCTAGTGAATTTGATACAAGTGATGAATCAGAGAATGAAACACCTGCTGAGACATTGGTGCATGGATTCACTGATTCACAGTGCATTCGTGACTTGCAAGACAAGATTGTCGAAATTGCCCCTGCTAAGGGGAAACATCCACTTGGAATATTCGAGGACAAATTCGCTGAGGAAATGAACTTCCCAACACTGTTCTATGGAGATCCACGTGCTACTGACATTACAGAACGATTCAGTTATCACAAAATAGTCCGATGGGAGCTGCTACATTCAAGTGGTGACTTCTCCTGTCACATAACAAATTTGTTTTTCAAAACAATGCACATAATAATAGAGCAAGTTCTGTCTTGCATGTGGGTCCGAATAAGAAAAGGCCAGTTACAAGGAAGAAAGTTGTTGGCCAAGGATGTCAAGTACAAAGTAAACCTAGAAAAAAATCTGAAATCTGATATTGGATACATAGATTTCAAAAACATTTGCATCTCTCCTGACTATTTGCAACAAAACAAGAAAACTATTTTTGCAATGATCCGACAATTGGGCCCGCCAACATTTTTCATCACATTTCAAGTGCACAACATTGTTGGGATCCATTGGTGGCTGCTGTATCTGACTTGCATAGGAACATGAAACATAAAAAACAAACCGATACACTGGAAAATAATGACATTGACTACCTCATAAGAAAAGACCCAGTGACATGTACTCGCTACTATATACATAGAATAAATTCTTTGATACAATTGATATGCCATGATGAAACATTTTCGGAAAAATATCTGACTACTTTTTTGTGACTGAATTCCAGAATAGGGGGAATGAACATGACCACGCATTGTTGTGGATAGAGGGTGCACCAGTCTATGGAGTTGACAACAATTCACAGATGGAGAAATTTGTGGACAAATACATAACATGCAACACAAATCATTTGGATCCATAACTTGTCAAAGTTCATAGACATTATCACACAAGAAGTTGTAGAACATGAAAAAAATTCGCATTGCAGATACAACTTTCCTGTGCCGCCAATGAGAGCAACAAGAGTCATAGAGCCACTTAATTTAGAGGACAATGTTGTTTTTGAGAAATCTAAATCCTTGTTCGAATTTCTAGAACAAGGAGAGTTTGACGAGTTGATGAGCTTCGATGACTTCTTGACAGAGCTAAATCTATCAGAAGATGAGTACATCCGAGCCATACAATGTACGCTTAAACAACCGACAGTTTTCCTTAAACGAAAACTTTCCCATATTTGGAACAACAGTTTCTCCAAGGACATGCCAGTTATTTGGAAGGCAAATACAGATGTGCAGTACGTCCTCAATGCATATGCTGCAACATTGTACTGTACCTCGTATATGACAAAGGTTGACAAATCTATGACAAGTGCACTCAGAAGAATACACAAAGAACATGAAAAAAGTCATA
>JASDQU010096405.1:2310-21663 GCA_032191745.1 Picea mariana | reverse complement strand
GAGTCTGTGGGAAGGCATGAGACCTTAGGCTGTAGAAGCTCAGAGAAGCGTTTCTTGAACTCTTCATGTTTAATCAATTCTGTCAGGGGACAGGGATTCTGATTTTTTGAATTTCATGCTCGAAATTAAAGGAAGATGAGAGCTTTGGGATTTCTCTTATTTCAGGAGCATGACTCTGGATAATAGGAGAGAGGGGTTGGGTCTTTTTACCTCTGTGATTGTCTATTGCTTCATTAGCAGGCTTCTCTGTTCTAGCGGACCGCTCAGGAACATCAGGCGCTACTGTCATTTTCTTGGAACGCAAATCATACCTACCTTGGCCGCCACTAGCCTTGTCTCCTTTGCTCAGCTCATTTAGCCGACTGTCCATGAGAGACTCCTCATATGCTGATTGAGTGAGATGAGGAAAAGGAGGAGTGTCCCCAAAGCAATGGATTTCAGGCTCCATCTCCTCTGTTTCCCCTTCATCCCCCTCGGCCACAAAATTGTTTTGGAAAGGGGTCTGAATCTTCTGGTTGTCTCTGTCTCTTCCCCTCTCCCTTTGCACAGTCAGGGAAGCGAGATTGTTGGGCCTTCTGAAACCTCCTCCCCTTTCGGCGTTTTGGGGGCCTTTGTATGCTTGCCTCCCTTCCATCCTCATTCTCTCCATCTCTGCAGACAGAGACTTCACCATCTTGGTCAGTTCATCCACTTGAGGGTGGGGCGCCGATGGGCCAGAAGTTGAGGCTTCCGACCTTCCCTTTCTTCTCTCTGCGTCGGCCTTGTTCCTCAGTCTGTCAGCTGCTAACACATTGGATTCCACCTCTATGGCCGCATCTTGCATTTGAGCCAAGGAGGTGGCTCTTATTTCTCTCAGTAACAGACAAAAATTGGGGCCAAACGCACTAGCATAAGAGATCTTGGTCGAGGCTTCTGAAGGCTTTATCTCAGCAGGGATTTTATTATACATCTTATTGAATCTTTTGGAGAAGTTAGAAACAAACTCTCCATCCATCTTCTTCAAAGACTCGAACTCTGTCATGTAATACATGAAATCCTTCCTATCTCCCCACTGCCTCAGGAAAGCACTATCCAGAGCTTCGATTCCAGCAATAGATCCTGGAGCCAATCCTCTAAACCATTTCCTCACCTCGCCATCCAGGCTCTGGACGAAGACTATCATCCAAACATCTTCATTTTCAATGTTGAGGTTGTCTACGTAACTGTAGAGAGCAGCCAGGTGCTCTTTCGCAGTTATGTCTCCCTCCCCAGTGAACTTGGGCATATACTTCAAGTAGTCTCCAACAGGGAGAGGATTCATAGGATGGGGTAGGATTAAGGGAGCGTATCTGGCAGCGACTATGGCATCCATTCTATTTAGAGGGGGATTAGCACTAGCCATAGGGATGTTAGGTGGAGGAGAACTTGGAGGAGAAGGAGTTTGTGAAGGGGCTACTGGGAATGAGTCTCGAAGTGGAGTGGGAAACAAAAGAGGGGTTAAGGAGAAGGATAACGAGCTCAAGTCAGCAGGTGCTTCTCTTTGCACAGGAGTAGTAAAGATAGGAGTGGGAAAATATTCTGTAGTCCTAGGTCTACGCCAAGGTACAGTTTCAGAGGAGAGGGGAGTGACAAGGTCTCGTCCCTCCGACCCCAGACCAGGAGAGGAAAACTCAACAGGAACACTCCCAAAATTTAGGAAACGGGCAACCTCAGAAACAGGTCTGTCGAGAAACTGACGAGGAGAAAAAGGAGTTCCCATAGAAAGATATGGTGGATTACCTGGTTTGGTGGTAGACGCTTCTTCTTCAGAGGCCTTTCCCTTTCTGAGCACCACCTCTGGATCTGCTTCATGCGTAGCTAGAGGCAGCTGTGGATGAGACCGCGTATGCCTACCTCTGAAAGCCACAATTAATAGAGTAGGTTCTCCCCAGTGGAGTCGTCACAATGGAGTCGCCAGGTGCACAGCGACAATATTCAAAGGCTCTGATACCTAATGCACCTTCGGAATCAGAGGTTCAATGTCATTCAATCCTGAGGAAAATTTTCAACTTCGTCCCCGGCAACGGTGTCAGAAATGTTGGCGTCGGAAGTCACCCCTAGATTGCTTGCAGGAGCAGAGCCCAACGCCCATCAGTTTTATGTCACGATTTGTTTAATGGGGTGATCATATAGGTGAAGACTCAAGATAATATAGCTTCAACTCAGGAAAATGGACCTGGTATGTAGAAAGCAAGGGAGGTCTTAATCCAACTTTTGTCAGTAAGTGGATTAAAGGGTGGTAGAAGGAAGACTTATGAGAAGGGCGAGCAAGACTACCTCAGGAGACAAGCCTTCGGAAGCTTAAGGATGAAAAACACAGAAGCCAAGATCCTCTTGGTTCGAAGCTTCAAGGAGCTGAAGAGTGACTCGATTGGATCCTCCAATTCCAAGTCGTTCAGCACTACGAAAATAACAGGAACCGATTAGAAACAACGTAACTGTTAAAGTGATCCAACCTACATCATCCTATAACAGCTACAACTCGACTGGATCCTCCAATTCCGAGTTGTTCTAACACAGTATACAAGAGATGGAAAAGAGGCTGACATCCATAAATTAATAAATCTCAAATGCCTTATACATTAACCAGAGCGACCAGCGCTTCCTCAAAACCTTACAATCGGGAGCTTTTTTCAACCCTCTCCTCCAAAAATACAAAGACTAAGTCTATATACTCAGGAAAATTCACCTCAAAGAGGCGTGTCAAGTCTCCCAAGGCTTGGTGTCCCTTCAGTCAAACTCATACTGATATCTTTATTTAAGCGCCATCTTAACTACGCATGGCTCCTGCAAAGAGGGTAGTTGAGCCATTAAATGCTGGGCTAGAGTGCGCAGACTTCTCTGTCGAGTCGAGGACTTCGGCATGGCTTCTTTGAGAAAATTGATACACAGGACCTCTTCGGGCAAATGGCTTGCCAGACCCTCCATTCCCTCACTTAATGAATGAAAGGAGGTTTCAACCACCTGCTCTTGTCGTCATTTACTCCAGGCGAGAAACAGTATGGAGGTCGGATCCGATGGCGCCTGGAGATCATGACGATCACCTTTGTAACTAAACTCGGCACCCTGGCCTTCTTTACACAGCTCCTTTCTTCCTCCAAGTGACCACAGACTGTGACCACGTGCCTATTCCCAAGGCGCTTTCGGCGTTCGCGAATATGAAGGGGCTGATTCTTGCTGATCAAAATTGCAATGAGCGATACGCCAAGACGACTTAATCTGGCACCACGCATCCCTCTAAATCTAATGGCTCATAACTCCCCGGACGATACCATGGGCCCGGGTCTGGGACTCTCCCGGCACCTTGCACATTGGAATATAACAGAGCTGCTCTTTGCATCTTGGAGTCGCGATTGGCGAAACGTCGAGATGGCTCAATTTGCTGCTAGGTGTTCCCTTTGGATGGACGACTGAAAATGCTTTGTGATGCCGCGGGCCCCATTTTCGGTGCTCTTGGCGCTGTCGGGGTTCGAGATTTCGCGATGTTCAAAGACATAAAACCTTCGCCCCACGAACTCCCAAATGCCGAAACGCCGACACGGCCATATCTTGCACCACGCATCCTTAGGATGAATGGACGAGTGGGCATTCGATATTTAAAAGGGAGCCGCCCTCGTTAATAGGCTCGCTTGAAGTGACTTAGTGCTAGGACCATGGGCTTGGCATCAAAGGCACTTTCAGCATTTCACCGATCGGCGATCTCAACTACAATGAATGGGAGGCTCCTTGTTTACCGAAACTCCGATCCCTAATACACCGACTGGAAGCCACCTTGTCCCAATTGGATCGGACAACCCAGATTTGTCTTGAATTATTTGAGCTACCTCTTGCATTAACCCCGGGGAAAATTGGCAGCCCCGAAATCCCAATGACCATTGATCAGCTTTATAGGTGGATCTCGGTGGTCGTCATCAAACTTCGCCCATCTGTTCGAATTGCAACTGAAAAGGGGTTCCTCCGCACTGCACTTGGGCGCTTCCTAGACAATCCTGCAGACATGTGTACCTTCGTGCCCCGATACCAAAATTGTTGCTAACAGGTGGGTGATTCCAAAGTTATTATTGATTGGTTTGCAAATGATAACAATCTTCAGGTGGTCTCTCTTCAACCTTGGATGGTGAAAATTCATGATTTGAGCGGAAATTTTCAATAGTTAAAAGTACAACATATATACAGAGTTTTTAACAAAGAAGCAGACCAGCTATCAAAGGAAGCTCTAACACTGGACGATGATGGATTATATGTTGCAGGGGACAGTGAAGAAGATTCATAAATCTTTGAAAGACCGCTTATTTGATAAAGTTTTTAGTTGCAAGGGTGATGGATCTGCTTCTTTTTTGTTGTATGAAAATAGTATAGTAAAAGAACGGAGTTATCCATGTAAGGAATAAGTATCTTATGTCTTTTTGGAGCTTTTTTTATGATCATAACTTTTTATAGCTCTATTTAAAAAGGATTTGAAGTCAATTTCCGATTGTATAAGACCTTTTTATATTTTACTAATATAAGTATTTTTTCCTACTGAAAAAATTTGCTTTATAAGATTGGTCATGCATTATTTTTTCCAATTACATTAGACATCAATTTTTTTCATTTCTAAAATTTATATTAACATTTAAATTTTATTGTTAAAATCATAATGAATGAAGTCTTTAAGATAATTCATCATTAGAAGACGAGGAAAGATATTTTCAATGTAAAATACCCTTTAGCGATCATTTCTAAAATGTATATTAACATTTAAATTTTATTGTTAAAATCACAATGAATGAAATCTTTAAGATAATTCATCATTAGAAGACCATGAAAGATATTATCAATGTAAAATACCCTTTCGTGGATCACCCTATTTTCTTGACAGGTAATGTTGGGATTTGCTGACAACAAATTCCTCCAAGGATGGATTTGGATCCTATTATTCTGCATTGGTTGCAACTAAAATAGATCAAGTTAGAATATGGATAGGAGTGCATTTAATAATCAATTTCTTGTGTAAATGTATATAAATTCATGTAAGCCCGTAGAGGCATATACGACAGAGTGAGACGAATGAGAGAACTTGCAAGTCTGTTGTAATATCCATGATTTGAATAATAAGACAACCGATGCCTATGCTTGGTGGACGTAGCCCAACGTTTGAGTGAGCCACATGAAATCCATGTGTTTCTTATCTGTGTGATTGTTAATTATTATACGTGAATTGTGTTTTCTGCATTTGCAATTCTAACAAGTGGTATCAGAGCTAGTTGGAGGAGAGGCGTCGAGGGTGTCAAAATTTGGAGGAGCAACAACATTCCATCTGTGTGTGCGTCGATCTCCACATCATCGCAGGTCCCTCCTCTCGAAGGGTGTGACATCTTATTACCCAGACTTCTCCACTGCAAAATAATTTCAAATTGTCGCAGTCCAGCTGTGTGGTAAAGTGCGGCGACTCTTTAAGATCGCCGCACTCTAGGTGTATCGAGAGGTGCGGCGACGTCTCCTTAAGATATCATTTGCATATGGTGTTTTGACTTTTTGAAAAGATTAGAGGTTTTTTGATATATTGTTTGCATAATACGTGAACAAGTCAGGTCATGTGGGTGAGTTAAAGTAAAGAAGGTGGAGGAATTAAAATAAAGGTCAATTTTTTATTAAATGTTTTTTTATTAAAAAGTGAATTTTTAGTAAAAGGTTTTCTTTATTAAATTTTTTATTAAACCTTTTGAAGATTATATCATTATTCCTCCACATTATTTTTCAAAAGGTCTTGGTTATTATAAGCAATGATTTGGGCATTAGGAGATTTTGTGCTAATGGATAAGATGCAGAGTTCGAAGTTTGAAGTTGAAAAGTTCAGTGGTAAAAGCAATTTTGAGATCTGGAAGCTCAAGATGCGGGATTTACTGGTGCAACAAGGGTTGCAAAAAGCATTGGGAGGCAAGTCAAAGAAACCAACAGCCATGACGAATGAGGAACGAGAAGATCTAGATGCAAAAGCTCTTAGTACCATTCGTTTATGTCTCATGGATGATGTTCTGTTTAATATCGTAGGAGAGGATACAACATCAGGCTTATGGAGCAAGTTGGAAATTCTATATATGATGAAGTCCTTGACGAGCAAAATCTACTTGAAGAGACAGTTGTACAGTTTGCGGATGAAAGAAGGTACAAAAGTTGTTGACCATTTAAATACCTTCAATACCCTTATAGTTCAATTGACTAGTATGGAAGTTAAAGTCGAAGATGAAGATAAGGCTATTACACTATTGTGTTTGTTGCCCGAGTCTTGGGATAATCTAGTCACCTCTATTAGCTTCAACTCAATAGATGTTTTAGATTATGACTCTGTTGTGGGAGCTTTGTTGGTTGAGGAGATGAGGAGAAAATCTAGTCAAGAAGCCTCAACTTCAGAGGCGATGCTAGTCAGAGGTCAAACTAAAGAGCAGAATGAGAGAATTTTTTCTCGATATAAGTTAAGACATAGAAAAGGTAAAGAAAAATGCTGGTACTATGGCAAAACATGACATCTCAAGAAAGATTGCTGGAAGAAAAAGGAATCTAAGGAAAACTCTACGAAGGAATCAAATTTGGCTGTAACAAATTCAGGTATGATTGATCAAGCTTTATCCGTTTCTAGTAATTTACAACATCAAGAAGAATGGCAGTTAGATTCAGGTGCCTCCCACCACATGTGCTCACATAGAAATTGGTTCATTTCTTACCAATCTGTTGATGAGGGTGTAGTGTTTATGGGAAATGGTATTTCCTGTAAAACTTTTGGGGTTGGCAGTATTAGAATCATGATGTTCGATGGTATTGTTAGGGAATTAACGGATGTTAGATATGTACTTGAGCTTAAATCAAATTTGATTTCATTAGGAGTGTTGGATTCTTGTGGATAGAAGTATACAGGTCAAGGTGGAGCACTCACATTGTCGAAAGGTAGTTTAGTAGTGATGAAGGCAACAAAGGTTGATAACCTTTATAAGTTGGAAGGGAGTACTGAAGTAGCATCTGAAGTGACAAATGTATCTTCTTGTTTATGGCAGAAGCATCAAGGTCATAAGAGCAAGAAAGAATTGCAGGTACTGGTAAACGATAAATCATTTCCAGACTTAAAATCTTTGTTTCTGAATTTCTGCTTGTTTTATATCTCTGCAAGTTATGATGGTGGTATAAAGGGATGTTGTGTATGGGATCCTACTTCTCACAAGATCATCATTGACAAAGATATAGTATGTATGGAACAACCAAAAGGGTTGATTCGAGATCGCAACAGTAAATTTGTTTGCATGTTAGAAAATTCATTGTATGGCCTATTGATACCTAGGCAAAGATACAAGAGGTTTGAATCCTTCATAGTGAGTCATAATTTTTCAAAGGGTAGGAATGACTATACATTCTATAGTACATTCACCGTCTTGATGTTATTTGTTGATGATATGCTCGATGCAAGCTGAAGCATGGATAAAATCAATAAGAAAATGACTCAGGTGGAAAGGACAATTCAGATGAGGGATCAAGGAGAAGCAAAACAAATTATGGGCATGGAAGTATACATAGATGGTAATGGTAAGTTGTGGTTGGAGTTCAGTATGAACATTGTAAAACCAGTTTTTATCCCTCTTGCTTTCCATTATAAGTTTTCTTCAAGCATAGGTCTTGTCTATAAAGAAGAAAATGTTATGTCTCGTGTAAGTTCAGTAGGAGGTCTGTTGTATGTGATGAAATGGTTAAGACTAGTTGTTTCACATGCTATTGATGTTGTCAGATACGTGACAGATTCAAGTGTTGCAGTGAAATGGGTGCTTCAACGTTTGAGAAGCACAAATGTCACCTATAATGGTTACACTGAGATGGTCTATGATAATTGTAATGTATATTTTATAGGTGTTTTGGATAGGAGGAGATCTATCACTAAATATGTCTCACAACACAGTTGTGGAAGACATGTTGGAGGTGGAGTGACCCCTCAGAAAATCCAAACTCGTGCAAGTCACACAGGCAAGATCATGAAACCAGTTTTATTAGAGAAGCTGCAGTGGTGCTTGGCTTCTCTTGGCTTGCAGAAAAGGTGATGAACAAAAGGAAGGAGCAAGGTATCATGTTAATTGTTGTCAAGGTGAAGATTGTTGGGATTTGCTGACAATGAATTCCTCCAAAGATGGATTTGGATCCTATTATTCTGCGTTGGTTGCAACTAAAATAGACCAAGTTAGAATATGGATAAGAGTACATTTAATAATCATTTCTTGTGTAAATGTATATAAAATCATGTAAGCCTGTAGCTACTGTAATCTCCATGATCTGAATAATAAGACAACCGATGCCTATGCTTGATGGACGTAGCCCAACATTTAGATGAACCACGTGAAATCCTTGTATTTCTTACCTATGTGATTGTTAATTATCATACGTGAATTGTGTTTTCTGCATTTGCAATTCTAACAGATAATACTTTGCAATCATGATGAGATACATTTAGTGTGGAGGACCACTCACAATGGCAAAAGCTATGGATGTTGGATGGGATGAAGGAGATGAAAGAGTAGTTTAAGAGGAGTGCAAAAGTTGTAGGAAGGATTGTATGGTGACGAAAAGATAAGAGTAGAAAAACCCTCATTATGCTTTTATCGGCTAAACCCGCTATTAAATTAAAGTGTTTTCAGACGCGTTCGTTCTAACGAAAGAGGGCAGCCAGCCATCCGTCAACCGCGTCAACGTTATTTCTTTGCGTGTGGGGTCCACATGCGTTCGGTCTATCGCAAGCGAACGTTATCTCTCTGCGTGCGTTCCATGGCAAGCTAGAGTGGTACAGCTGGAACGCATTCAAATAAAAAGGAGAAATGGTGTCATTTTGTTGTTACTTTTGATTTTGCAATTTGATACGCATCCACCACTGGAAAGCCCAAGATGCAAGAGGACGGGACGCTCTTCGGGGCACGTGAAAGCCCAAGATGCTCACTGTATGCTGGAGTGCATGTGATCTACAACTGGAACGCATTCAAATAAAATAGTAGAAATGATGTCAGTTTCTACTAATGAGTGCATCTGATCTACAACTGCACGGCATCCCGCCCTATTTTGTCTTGTGGAATTCTGTTCTACTTTTTATATTTTTAAATCTATTTTGATTCTACTTTTTATAATTTTAAATCTATTTTGATTCTTCTTTTTAAAAAGTTACCCTTTCCCATCACGATGATATAACATTTTCCATTTCGATAGACAAGATTTAACATTTAAATATGATAGAAAATCACGATGATATTTCTTTCCTAGGAAGAACACTACAATATTTTACAATCCTCGTATTTCTTTTCCAGTGGAAGACCCACCCACAGTCACTGACATTTCTTTGTTTTCTTTGAAAAGGTTATAAGATAGAATTGAGAGCACCCAACCAAGTTTTCCAATAAATTCTCCACTTTCTTTCCTCCCATGAATTCCCGCTGATTTCCCTTTTCAGTCTTTGGGTACATCTCGTGATTTCTCTGCAGGGGAGAATCGCTATACACGGCATTTTCTGATAGTGGAAGACTACCGACTTTCTTGTCAACAATCGCCGACCAGGCTTGGTGTATATGCAAGAATTTCTTGACGGCTTCATTTCTCTGCCCTTTGTTTATCAGACATTGTACAGATTCTCGGGGCCTTCTATGAATAACTGACATAAGTCTCGGGGATCGAGATGAGATTGGGAATTATTTGGTGGAACTATTCTTTCACATTAGATAAAGTATTTAATAATTTCCCCCACATAAAGCTAATGCAGTTGCTATCAGATTAACGGACTGAACACATTCTTTTTAATTAGTTTTTATAGGCGTTTATTTTTATCTATCGGATCGCCAAATCAAATGACATTAAATACGGTTCTACTCCTTGCCCAATTTTCGCAGTTGCATTCAACAATCTCTTTGTTTGGAGAAGCATTACTCTCATATTCTATTGAATCTCTTGTCATCTATCTCCATTTGCAGGAGGCGATAGCTATGGAGCGAGTGCCAGATTTGCAGGAGGCGATGACAGCTATGGAGCGACTGCCCGTGCCGGAAATATTCCAAGTGTTTATAAGCCACAGGGGACCGGACGTGAAGAGGACGCTTGCCAGCCTCATATACCATCGCCTCACAAGCTACGGGTTGAGTGTCTTTCTGGATAAAGACGAACTTCGCACGGGCGATACTATCTCACTTGCAATCAGCACTGCCATTCACGCTGCCTCCATTCATATTGTCATTCTTTCTCCGGGCTATGCTGAATCCACTTGGTGTTTAGAAGAGCTGTATTGGATTTTGAGATCAAGTCATAAGCGAGACACAAAGATTGTTCCTGTGTTTTTCAACGTTTGCATACCGACCCTCGTTACATTAAGAGAGGGTGTTATGCGAAAGCTTTTGAAAATTACCGATCCAAAGGTAGAGTCCCGATAGAAGTCATTCAGAAATGGGAGATAGCCCTCAATGCAGCCTCGCATATTTCTGGTCTGCTTTTCAAAACGAAGGAAAGGTAATAAGGCTTCCATGCTTCCGTGGTTTCATTTATAACTAAATGCTTTACAATTTATCTCTTCAAAATTGAAGTAAATTTATGAGAAACCTTGGATTTATCAAAATTCGTTCTTACTAAGCATCTCTGTGGTTTAATAGTGACTACGGCGAGTGTTTGGAGAAAATTGGGAAAAAAGTAGTAGAAGAGGTATTTAAATTGGGACCACTAGAAGTCGCTAAATACTCAGTCGGCCTGCACCAAGCGGCGGAGGATTTTGAAACTGAAATTATGAAACAAAGAGATTTAATAGTTGTGGGATCGCGGGAGTGGTTGGTGTAGGAATATCAACTCTCGCTAGATATCTCTACGAGTTGAAACACTCCGGCTTTACCCGATCATGTTTTTTAAGTGACGTCAGAAAAGGGGATTAGCTATCCTTGGAAAAGAAGCTCCTTTATGATCTGGTGGGTGACCATTTCAATCATATTGACAATATCTATAAAGGGAAGAGTATTTTACGACGTTGTCTACGAAGTCTTCCAAGAATTTTTGTGGTTCTCGACGATGTTGATCATATGGATCAAATTGATGGTCTGCTGGATACGAATGACGTGCCCTCTGGGAGTCTGATATTGGTCACATCTCGTGATAAGGATTTACTCGGACGCTCGTCCGCAAGAACTACAGTATATGATGTAAAGCCGTTGCATAAAAATCATGCCCGAGAGCTCTTCTGCCGGCATGCTTTCCCTGAAACTAAACCATCCGATGAATTCGAAGGTCTGGTTGACGAGATTCTGAAAATTTGTGAGGGATTGCCTTTGTCCTTAAAGGTTTTGGGAGGACTCTTTCTTGGCCAGCCTGTAGTGTACTGGAAGCGGCAGTTGGAAAAAATCTGTACAACCCTGCCCTACGATATAATAAACCCTTTTAAAGTGTGTTACGAAGCTCTGGATCCTGTAGAGAAGGAGGTATTTTTGGACATCGGCTGTTTCTTAGTTGGAGAAGAGCAAGAATTAGCGATTCAAGTCTTGGAGGGATTATATGAAAACAACAGAATTGGGGACTATCTTGAAAGTCTCCTTCAAAAATGCCTTGTGGACGTTCATCGTGACGGGTATGGAAGTGTTAAAATTACAATGCACAATCAACTTAGGGAATTAGCAAGACATATTGCCCGGCAAGAGTTCCGTGTGTTCCCAGCGCCTCCCCCACTACGCCTTTCTTGCTCAGATGATATCCAGGAAATGTTGCAATCGCAGGTATGTGTATTTGATTTTATATTAATTTTTCTGTTTATTATTATAGGCATTTTAACTTGCAGGCTGAATTTGATTGTCAGGCCGGATCACGTTTCAGGATACGGGGAATTCGGTCCTCCGAAGGTCAGGTGATACCTTATTTCATGAAACCAATTACTGTTGAAGGTATGCATCTTTTGTAATCGAACGTTTCAAAGATCTGTGGGATATCTCTAGAGACTTGATATGGCTTCGCTTGCGCAATGCCACTGCATTCTACATTCCAAGCTCTCTCTGCGAAGATTAAGAGTTATGGAAATTGAGGGTGAGAGTAGATACCTCAAAGCGTTGTTCGACAATTTTGACCATGACGTAAGCACATCATAGTCAGTAGTTTAAAACTAGCACAGCCACATGATTGTGGCTGATTAACGCCGAAAGGCTAATTTCATTTACCCTAATTAGGGTTTTCATGTAATATATTTTTTCCATGTAATATATTTTTTGCGGAAGCCAGAAAAGCATTCGAATTCCATGCGAATGCGAAAACGAATCAGCTTAAACGATTATTACAAGTCATTTGCAAGCTCAGCGACGATGCTGTCAGTTGCTGTAAATAACCTAGCTCGTCAATGTCTTATCGTTGAGTTCTTCCTTTCCAGCTTCGCCATCAGCTACGATAATACTGTTGGCGTGCTGTATATTGCGTTGGACACAACACATGTCTTCCCACTCATTCGTTTCCGCGGCAAAGCTAGCTGGTGTTAACGGATAGAATACTGCTAATGCTTGGAGGTCGTAGCATCAGAAATGAATGGTGATCTAACATAAACTAGCACAGCCGCTAACTCGCGGCTGAAAACGCCGAAAGGTATCGGCTGCGAATTAGCGGGCTGGCGTTTTTACACGAAAAATGCTGCGATTGTATTGTGCATCTCGATGTGAAACCCGAGAACATTCTCCTCGACGACAAGTTCAATGCCACGTTATCAGACTTCGGGCTCTCGAAGTTCATCGACCGGAATGGCAGAGCCGAGTTCTGACTGGAATGAGAGGCACGCCGGGTTACCTGAAACGCTCCATGCTCATGCAAGGGTTGGTCATTGAATATGAAACGCGCGGATAACTGGGTAGAGGAAGCGGAATCGTGGGTAGAGGAAGCCATAAGCGTCCGCCCTGGTTAAAAAATGACGGTGCACTACAAAACGTTTTAATTTGCATCCAATTCCACATCAATGAAACGGCATACGCATCTGTCCAGTTTATTAATCACTGTTGTTATTTCTTAATATTTCTTAATCACTGAACGTGGCAATCTGGTGATGAGCAAGTAATTTTTTAATTTTATTTAGTAAATGTGAAAAAGTAATCACATAAACGGACGTCTTTATAAATGAGCGGAAGTTAATTTATCAAAATCTCATCCATTGATTAGAGAGGACGACGAAGAATATGCCAGCATCTTCAATTGCCAACCCTAGGATTGAAATTTATAATTAAAAGGTGATTAATTCTACCCATTGTCAATAGGTATACGCCTTTGGACTTAAATATAAATGTGACATGCATACATATTAATCATTCTTAATTATTTGAACGTGTCAATTATATTCTTAATGATTTGAATGTGTCAATTATATATGTTCATAATAATTTTTTAATATCAAATTTGTCCTTTAAAAAAAATTAAATTAAATTTGTCCTTTATGCAATCAAATTAACTGGTTATATGTGCTTTGCAGTTTGCCCCGCACTTAAATGAGTTATTGCAACTGCCCAATACTTTCTCTCAGTTATTGCAATACTGCCCAATACTTTCTCTCAGTTATTGCAACTTCAATATCTATCATTGCGAGGTCGCGTCTCTCTTTCCATCCCACCCGATATTTTGGAAGAAATTTCCACACTTGAGTATGTAGACTTCAAAGGCTGTCGAAACTTGGTAGCTTTGCCACTGGGAATCCCATATCAAAGGCATTTAAGATATCTGAATTTACTAGATACTGGTTTATTACAATTACCAGACAACTTGGAAATACTAGACCATTTAGAACAACTAAAAATAGGGAGCCCAGCGCAGAGTTACCACATTCTCTGGCCAATTTGAGGGGTTTAACAGAGTTGATTCTGTATGACTGCTCAGGTCTACTGCGCATCTTACCAGAAGAAATTGAAGCACGCAATATCAAAATTTTGGCCATTTACAGAAGTCCAATCGTCAACTTTATTTTCCAGGATCCAGGGAGCGGGGATGTTGAAGACTTACATTTGAAAGTTGGCATGAGTGTTTTAAGAGATTTCACTTTGAACTGCACATACATATCCGAGAAATGCATGCCCGAAGGTGTTTTATCCAGGCTCGAAACTATTGATCTTTCAAAAAATAGTCTGCTAATGAAAGTAAATGCCTTGCCATCAGCACTAGTAAAACTAGACCTGTCATTCTGCCCGAAATTGAAGACATTAACAACTCTGTCAAATCTAACAATTGTTTTGAACTGGACACCCTGAATGTCGGTGGTCAGATGTCGCTACAAGAGATTGAAGCGAAGGAATGTTGGAAGCTAAAAAGGATAGAAGGATTGAGTCAATGTGGACGTTTGAATTGTCTCAACATTTCAACCGACACTAGAATTATCTGGAATGACATCTGCGAATTTTTGGTGAGTGTATCTATCTGTCCATTGTCCCGAATATTACTTTGATATAACAACTATCTATATTTTATGTGATAATTAAGAAACCTGGAACTACTGGTCTGTGGCGGTGCATGAGCGTTAGTGTAAGGTTATTTATTTAATGTAACTCCTGGGTTTATAGCAATTTGAATTTAAAAGAAGTACATTATAGTTGTTCTGCTAAGTTAAAATTGGAAGTTCTGTGCAGACATCGCCTTGTCATGAAAAGTTATCAACTGCAAGCATTTCTGTACTAGCGGATGTCAGCACGGTGGGTGTTTAAGTTTTCTCAAGAGGCACAGTGTATTTTGGATTTGAGATGAGTGAAGTGAAATGAATTTATGAAGCTTGTGCAGATGTTGGATGAGGAAGAAGTGCGTTGTATTTTGGGAGGTTTAAGACCAAAATGGTGGATATGCTTGTTAGATTTAAAATGAAAAAAAGAGCAAAAACATAATGTAAATAACTAAAGTAATCAGGACACTATGAAGAATACAGATAAATAAAGAAAGGTAGAAAAGGCATACTATATTCATCAATGCTTTTGTAAATCTTCATGTACATAGATGTACATATATAATACAAAAGACCATAACTATCATGTAACTGTATAACAGTTAGGTTAACTTAACTAACAAACTAACTTATGATTAGTGTTTTAACATCCCCCTTAATCATAAGTTCGTTCTTGCTTGAAAAAACTGCCACTACTTGACAATGACATGTGTCAAGCGAATATTCAGAGGGCTGGCTGAAGATGCTCTCTGAACTTTGAAAAGAAAATAGCAGAAGTTGATGTCTTCTACTAAATTGGTGGTTTAAGGTTGACCACAAACTCATCTGGTGGTTTTAGGATGACCACAAACCAATCTGGTGGTTTCGGGATGACCACAAACCGAATGTCTAGCAGAAGTTGATGTCTTCTACTAAATGGCATGGTTTTAAGTTGACCATAAAGTAACGAGCTCAAGGCTCAAAAATATGAAAATATAACAAGCAGAACTTCATGTCTTCTGCTCAATTGGTGGTTTTAAGCTGACCACAAACCATATCAACAACAATATGTTCAAGAACAAGATTGCATACCAAGAACTAGGTTGCATACTTGATCATCTGTTCACAGGCTCTAAATCAAACTTGGAACCTGACTCAAAATCAAACTTGGAACCTGACTCAACTAGATTCCCTCCCTGTCAGGGACAAGTGGTTCCATTTCCCTTGACCGTCATTCGCAAGTATGGCCAAGAAGAGATCCAACACATCAAACTTCTTCCAGCGGAGTCTGAAGACTCGATATTCAACTCAGAAGACTACATCAACTGGGCCCCGATCATACCCTAAATCAACAAATCTTGAAAAACATTCATGTCCATCAACTATAGAAATATCTCCAATCAAGTACCGCTGTACTTGTGTATAAATTCAGCGATAAGACTGCTTCAATAATTTGGCTCCCAAACACCAACGCCAATTCCCTAACCATTCAAAATGAAGTTGTTTCCGCTTGTGCTTTTGACACCTTACTGAGGGATGATTTGTCTTCCCACAAAATTTGCATGGGTGAAGATCAAAATAGTTTGACTTATCATGGCCAAACCAGTGACAGTGTTTGCACTGTATGGGTTCTTTATCTGACCGATTAGTAGCTCTGTCGTCTTATCATCATTCAAAAAACCTCCACTCACAAAGCAAACAGGTTCGCTATAATTAGGAATATGAAAAAGGTTGTTAGCATCATTTTCATATCCTAGTCCATATCAGTTTCGTTTAAATCGTAATTCTTCCCATGGTTGAACAATACATTTATCTGCAACTTTTTCTGACATAGGGACTTCATCTAACTGATCTTCAAGTTTTTCATAACTAGTCAACTGAGCGTCTTCATTCTCATCCTTGATATCATTGTGTTTGTTAAAATCACATTGTTGGTGTCGAAGCAAACTTAACTCATCAGACAACAATTTGTTTTGATGTTTGAACATATCAATCTTCATGTGTGTTACTTGTAAACAAGTAATCACTGTACTGAGGGTGCGCTTGTTTATTGCAATTGTAGATTCCGTAGTTGAGTTAATTAATGTGCACAATATTGTAAATAGTTCTTCAATTCTTGCCATTATGTAGAATATGGAAGAGAGAGAGATGCTTGCATGTTGATCCCACAAAATTCAATTTTGTATCCTGTTGTGCATGCGAAGAGAAATCGTTCGTTGAATGCTACCAAAATAGGATAACCAATGTCTTAGACACACTAAGATCCTAAGAGAGACCCCCTTTTTCAATTTTAGGTGGGTCAAAGAGGACTCCTTATAACTTCCAAAAACTCCTTACAACACCTTAAAAAACTCCTTATAACACCTTTACAAAAGTCTTCAAATAACAAACCCTTTGTTATAACTCGTATTTCCTTAAAATACACCTTTTTTCTTTTTTTTCTTTTTTTAATAAACTTAATGACTTATCATTTTAAGAGAAATTGCAAGCTATATGACTTATCACTCCAAAATTTTTCAAGGGATCTGTCAAGCTACAACCCTCATAAAGCAATATTTTAATATTCTTTATGAAAAGCTTTATAGCTTATTTACATGCCACTTTTTCAATAAAAGATCTTAACATAAAAACATTATAACTCTCTGTAACATTATAACTCTTGGGTAACTCTCCAATATTATAATTTATAATTGTCCCGTAATAAGATCTCAATGTAGTTTTTTTACTACTTTACCATTTCACCTATTTTCTTAGGGTTAGGTGGTGAGTTGAATTTTTACCATTAACTGACGGTGAATACCCTTTACCAAAAACTCCTACGCACGGTTGCTTCCTTGTTCACCACTGCAATTTTAATAGTCATTCGACCAACCCATATCTTATGCACGCTCGCATCATCTCCGGTGCCATCCACTCGAGAGATGTTGTTCTAGATCTAAGGGGGTAGCCTAATGCGGTACACCAGAAAGCGATCGGTCTTTCCTTCTCTCCTCCACGCAAAGGCCGCGAGCGATTTTCCTTTCTTCTTCTCGGTGCACCAACATTGATTTCCCATGGAGAGCAGCGATCCAGTCAGCAAGAACAATCCACCTCTCACAATTTCGCAGTGGCTCTCATTAACCTGGATTTGATACCACTGTTAGATTTAAAATGAAGAAAAGAGAAAAAACATAATGTAAATAACTGAAGCAATCAGGAAACTATGAAGAATAGAGATAAATAAACAAAGGCATAAAAGGCATACTCTATTCATCCATACTTCTGTAAATCATCATGTACATAGATGTACATATATAATACAAAATACCATAACTATCATGTAACTGTATAACAATTAGGTTAACTTAACTAACTAACTAACTTATGATTAGTGTTTTAACAATGTTGTCTGCTACAACCACATCTGAGTTTCATGTAAAGTTAGAAAATCTCCATTCACTAAGTGGTATATTTCTATGCTTTATAACCGATGTTGTCAGAGATTGCTTTTGTGTAACATTAGAAGCTGGTAATTGTAATTGCGGTGGCCCTGATCCCGCGTACATAAGGTTCCTTTCCAATGGTGAAAGAAGGCTTCATATATTTTTATGGACAAAGGACTCTAAGTTGTTTGGAGATTACAAAGAGCATAGTGATATCGATGTATATGGCCATTGCGGAGAGGGTATAGAATGTGGACTGATAGTGATGGTCGATGAAGGGGAGGACATTTTGGAAGTTTGCAAAGAGATCATAACTGCATTTGCATAAAATGTTTATACCATCTTCAGGGTTTAAAAACAAACAATCGTTGTTGGTTTTCATGTGTTATCATTGTTGAGGTGCGATACAACGGATTAAGTGGACAGTAAAGCATGTATTTTGCTTAAATTGGACAATGATAGTTTTAAAATTGTCGATACTAACATTTTCTACTATTTCTAAAATTGTCGATACTAATAGTTTTAAAATAAACATTCAGTACTCAAAAATGAACATTATGGATTTTCCAAGAAATCTCAATAACAACTTCCACAACAGAAATCTCAAAACCCTAGTTATAAAAAAATAAAAAATTTAATATTAAGAATATATAAATTTTATTTATGGAAAATTTAATATATAAATTTTAAAATTAAAGTTTTTTAATAATAATTTTTATTTTTTTAGCAAAAGATAATGTATATGTTTATATATTATTAACAATAAATAGAAAACATAGATGTGCATAGAAATGTGAGACCAAATTGTCTCACACATTCCATAAATTCGTAAATGAGGCATTACATTTATAGGTTCTGAAGAAATCAACTAAGTCCTAAGTTCTATATTTGTGGATCTAAATCCACTTCAAATAAAATAAAAAGATATTAAATCCCTAAAAATCTACAACAAAACAGATTTTTACATTATTCTCTAACACTCTACTTTAATAGAGAAATGAGTTCTCTACAACACCTAACTTATTTTTAAATATTTCAAACTTTGCCTTACCAATAAGCTTTGTGAAAATGTATACCACATTTTCATTTGTATTAGAATAGATTAAGTCAATTTCTTTTGAGTGTATCTTCTCTCTTACAAAATGATAATGGGTTGCCTCATTCTCCAGTGCAAGAGATAACATCATTTTACACCCTATAGAAGTCCTAGCATGAATCGAATGAGAAACCATAGGTGACCAAAAGAAAAGATTCAATAGCTTCCAAAATATTTCAGATAGAGAAACGACAACAACCCAAGATAGATCCTTACCCATGTTTAATTGCTTCTCCCCATGCTCAACAATAGTCAAGGCCAATTAATTCACTGGTAGTCATTAAGGGAAGTATTCTCATCATCAATTCGAGCTCTTCCCTTTATAGACATTTCCACAACCTCCCACGTCGACTGCACATCATTTTCTTGCAATCAAGGAATAGATCATGGATGAGAAGGGCCAAAATGGTTTGAATCGATAGAGGATG
>JASDQU010096402.1:0-11319 GCA_032191745.1 Picea mariana | reverse complement strand
CCCCCCCTCCGAGTAAACTACCAAACCACTCATCCATACCACCTTTGCGCTCCATCGCCACACTCCAATACTCTGGATATACATCACACTCACGTGAAGCACGAAGTTGTGAAGTAAATGGTGTCCATCCATCTTAATTCTTGATTAATTCCTAGCCGTCGGATTAAGCAATGAAAGGATGAGTGTAAGGATCAAATCTGACCATTGATTTGGTTCCACGAAATAAACCGTCCGATCTTATTTGAAAATCTGAAAAGTTGAAATCCTAAAGTTTTGAATGATGAAGTTCACGATGTCCAGACTGACATCCATCTCATCAGGGGATTAAATAGTGACCATTGAATTGATAAGCACTCAATCACTCATTTGGCCTAGCATCTGGTCACTTCCGTTGGTCATATAAAATAAGAGATTTAAAATGCAGAATATAATACGTCGCTAAAGTTGATAAAGCTTGTGGTTTTGTATCACTTAGTCACATGTAATGGTTTGAAGGAAGCACCTCTGCAGAAATTATGCAGGAGCATCGCTCCATGTTAGCAGCGTGCTAGCTAGCCAGCACATCTAGCACGCATTTAATGGAGAAAGGGAGAGTCGCAGCCCTCTCAATTTTGAAATTCGAAATTTCAATAAATGTTGTAAGGATTTTAATGCCAGACCATGCCTTTGTACAAGTAGTGGTTGAGGTTTCCTTTAATGGTTACCTGCAGCTAAGTCCAGATTAGTCAGGTCTGTGACATCCATTTATGTAATGTAGCCGTAGGAGCTGCTCTGTCATAGCGATAGCTCAGAGACGATGATTGAGGATAAGCTCATGGGAGCCCTCATTTGGTAAGAAAGAAATTAGAGTAGAGAGTTAGGAGGAGAGATGAGGGCAGAGAGGTCTCGAGAGAGAGCTGAGACTTGTTACAGTCCATCCTTTGTAAAAATTTGTATAGACATACAGATTAATAGAAAAGCAGTTTTTCCTGCACACTGTGTGTTTGACGTTTATATGTTTTTATGCATTTCATGTTTTAAATGCATAACTAGTGAAGCATTGCATAAGTTTCAATTTCTTCCCGTCTTGGAGTTTCCGAATGAAAGGAGTGCACATAGTTTGCAAGGTGTGCATTGACAAAGGTGAGACAACCTCAAGAAAGCTCAAGAGGGATAGCGTTGAACCTTCATCAGCAGAGGTGCAAGGAGTACATAGAAGGGAACTCTCTTTCGAGTTCGGTGAGAAGACAAAATCACTGAGGATTCTGGAGAACTCTACTAGAAGGGCATTGAGTTGGTGCAAGTGTGCACAGAAGGAACTCTTTCAAGTTCTGAGAAAAGAGAAGTGTCGAAGAGAAGACACTCACAGGGTTGTTGAATACTCTGTAGGCTCTGGAAGGTGTGCATTGAGATGGAGAACGCCAGGTGGGCGTAAGGAGTTTTCCTTTCAAGAAAACTTCTAGAATCTAAGTTATTCAAGATCCTCGAATTCAAGGTGTGTGCAGGAGTAAATCTCTGAGAGGACGAAGCTCAGAAGGGACAACGTTTCTATAATGCAGATGAGACCCAAAGGAACTAGTCTCGCAAGAGGAAGAGTCGAAGGTCGAGACCTTCGAGACTTTGAAAATCTTCTAAGTCAAAAAGCCAAGAAAGCTCAGGAGGAGAGCACGCAAGGAAGATAGATATGAACCATCAGATATAGTGCCAATACCCGACAACAATTGGATCAGTCGAAGGTGCACAGATTTTAACCTCTGGGAGGTCGCACAGGAGAGCAGCTAAAACAGACAGTGGAGACGCTTTGTGAAGAAGTGTCAAAGTTGTGAGAATCATGGGAACTTGCACAACAATGAGGAGATTAAGGCCGAGTGTCTTCCAACACTCTAAGGCGTTGAATTCGCTAATTCAAAGTTCAGGGTTTGGAGCAGCAAGGGATTTTTGGGTCATTGCATTGTGAACTCCCGGTTCATGAAATCCTAAAATCTTGCACTTGAATTTCGCTATTCCGGAGTTTGGGGTTTGGAGTGGCAAGGGATTTTGGAGTCATTGCATCGTGAACTCCTGGTTCATGAAATCGTGTCAGCCATCAGATCTGGAGCGCGGTGGCCTGAGAGCCACTAGATCAAGGATACGTGCACAGGGTTGAGTCCCTGGGAGGTGCACAGGAAGAAGGATCTGGGCCATCAAATCTAGCACCAAGGACCGATAGTTGTCAGATCTGAAAGGAGGTGTGAGGGGTTTAATCCTCATAATAGCCAAGGGAAGAGGACTCATCAAGTCTCGAAAGCATCAGGGACGTCCATTTTGGAGGACAGGTATCAAAGATCCAAGCCCTTTTCGGTGTTTTGGACACCAGGAGTTTGAGGAGAAGGAGTCGTGAGACAAGAAGTCCCAGCTCACGAAATTGCGAAAGCATCAGGATCGTTCATCAAAGGGACACATGGTGAGTGGTCAAGGTTTGGGGAAAACCCTGAAAGGTTCTCTCAAGGGGTAGTATTTCGGCATTTCGGGACCTGGGAGGTTGAAGGACCAAGAACCGTCTGTAGCCAAAATCACAGAAAATCCTGAAAAGTGGACCATGGTCATGGGTAGATTTCGGCATTTTGGGACCCAGGAGTTTGAAGGAACAAAAATCATTGCAGCCGGAATTGCAAAAGGCCAGTAGCACTTTGTCGTTAAGCCCTTTTTGGCATTTCGGATACCAGGAGTTGGAAGGACAAGGAGCCTAGGAGAGATCGCATGCAAGAGTCCCGAAACCCCGAAATGTGAAAGGTGTGTTGGTTCATAATAGAGAAGAGTGTCGAAAGTTGAGCGCGTGCATAGGTTTTCTCAAGGACTGTGCCAGAGGACAAAGGGACCTGTGGATTTGTTCAAAGGGTTCCAAGAAGATCCTGAAGAGATATTTCAACTCAGAAGAAGAATGATCCAAAGACCGGGACGTCAGTGGACCCTCCTAAGGTAGGGGATCAAGTGGTATCAGAGCCACTTTCTATCTGTAGACTGCAAGCAGAGGGAGGTAGTGTAGATAAAGAAAATACTCTGATACACACCATCAAGTGGTATCAGAGTAGATATTTTTCTGTAGATTTCAGACAAAAGAGAAAGGGGAGACTGTTACTTTGTTCACAGACAAAGGAGAGACGGTGGGAGAAATTCTGGTAACATCAAGTGGAATCAGAAGTAGATATTCATCTATATATAGCAGGTGAAAGAAGCAGGGTGTTAAATCTCTGTGGTGATTGTTGCAAGGTGTGCAGCAAATGATAGACAGTCAGGCGAGCTGTAGGAGGACATGGAGATTCTCTCATACGTAGAGTGATGCATACACTTTCCAAGAGGGCAGGTGAAAGATGGAAATGGCTATTGAAGGCCATGAGCGTGGTGGAAGAGGAGACCACCAGTAGATGAGTAAAGAAGATATTGACAAAGAACTCGCTAAGATAAGGGCAAGAATGGAACAACTGACATTGAAGATGCAGCAGGAGGCAAAAGTACGTTGGAGGTACGAATGGCCTCTAAACAGGAAAGCCAAATGGTATGTTCAAAAGTTGTTGGCCAGGAAAGTGAAACAAGAGTTGAAAATGTGGCTGAGGTATGCTAAAATCCTCAGTGACACAGAGCTAGTTTTCATTTATGAGCCAGAAGTTGGAGAAACCCTCAATGATGAGGAAGAGGAATCAGTTTCAGATCTCATAAACTGCCAAGAGGGCAGGGATGAATTTTTGAATTTCCAGGTAGGAAATGAAATGAGATCATTGGAGGATCTCATAGACTGTCAAAAGGACAACCATGGAAGTTCATATTTCCAGGTGGGCAATGGTATGAGATTAACATAGGATCTCATAAACTGTCAGGTGGGAAGAAGTGGACTTTCAGGTTGCCAGGTGGGAAATGGAAAGAGATCAGTGGAAGGTATCGCGTATTGCCAAGGGAGCAGTGGTGAAAGTTTAGATTTTCAAGTGGGCAATGAGATGGGATCAGACAATCTCATCGACTGTCAGGTTGGCAGCAAAAAATTCCCAAATTGCCAGGTGGGCAAGGGGAAAGAGATGAGATTGTCTGAAAGTCTCATGAACTCAGAGGAGATTTCAAATCAACAAGGATTTCTGACAGGAGAGAATCAAAAGAGATTTCTGATCATTGGAGGAATAGAAGTGTTCCTACCAAGCAGCCTAGTTGAGGCCAGAGCATGTGTTGCGGATGTAGCAACAGCAGGAGGACAACTAGCAGAAACTTTCATGGAGAAAGAAATGGAGCAGACACTAACGTTTTCCCAAGAAGTAGAAGATGAGCATTCAACAGAATGGATCAAAATTTTCAGCCAGGAAGCTGGATAGGAAATCACTGCAGTACTGGAAGCTACAGAAGAAGAAGAAGAAGAAGAGGAAGCAGACAACATGGATTTTGCTGACCTGTGTGAAGAATTGGAAGCCCTGGAAAGGAGGGTGATGGTGCAAAGTTTTCAAATCCAACAAGCTAAGTTGGAAGTAGGTAGTGGAACATACCAGCCTAGGGAGAAGCTGGAAGAAACTGGAAGTATGTCAGGAGGAGAAATGGCAGCAGCAGAACTGCCACAAGAAGAAGTTGAGCAGAAGTTCAGTGAGGAGACTGCAGAGCTGGAGTCTGCAGCAGAGTGGCCACTTAGTGCCACAAAGAGAGATAAAAATAGTAGGGGAGATCAAGAAAATCTAGCCATTGAGGAGACAGAAGTGCAACAGAGAAGACTGCATACAAAGAGCCAGCCATTGGAGCAGCTGGATGAGGTAATTGAAGAAATCAGAAGGTTGATTTTGAGTTCAGAAACAGAGACTACCATCAAGGGGAAGCTGAGAAAAAGGGAGCCTGCAAGAGGAGCAGGGTAGCAGCAGCAGCAACAGTGAAGCAGAGGAGCAGATGGACAGCTCCAAGGGAAAGTTTGGGATCTAGGTGGATTTCAACATTGGAGAAGAAGAGCTCATGATCAGGAGATCATGATTTTTCCAACTGAGGAGTATGATGTAGGAGCATCACTCCATGTCAGCAGCATGCCAACTAGCTAGCACATCCACCATGCATTTAATGGAGAAAGGGAGAGGCACAGCCCTCTCAATTTTGAAATTCAAAATTTCAATAAATGTTGTAAGGATTTTAATGCCAGACCACGCCTTTGTACAGGTAGTGGTTGAGGTTTCCTTTAATGGTTACCTATAGCTAAGCCTAGATAAGTCAGGTCTGCGACATCCATTTATGTAATGTAGCTGTAGGAGCCGCTTTGTGATAGCGATAGCTCAGAGATGGTGGTTGAGGATAAGCTCATGGGAGACCTCATTTGGTAAGAAATAAATTAGAGTAGAGAGTTAGGAGGAGAGACCAGGGTAGAGAGGTCTCGATAGAGAGCTGAGACTTGTTATAGTCTAGCCTTTGTAAACATTTGTATAGACATACAAATTAATAGAAAAGCATTTTTTCCTGCACACTCTGTGTTTGATGTTTACATGTTTTTATGCATTTCATGTTTTAAATGCATAACTAGTGAAGCATTGCATAAGTTTCAATTTCTTCATGTCTTGGAGTTTCCGAGTGTAAGGAGTGCACATAGTCCGCAAGGTGTGCGTTGACAAAGGTGAGACAACCTCAGGAAATCTCAAGAGGGATAGCATTGAACCTTCATCAGCAGAGGTGCAAGGAGTACATAGAAGGGAACTCTCTTTCAAGTTTGACGAGAAGACAGAATCACTGAGGATTCTGGAGAACTCTGCCAGGAGGGCATTGAGTTAGTGCAAGTGTGCACAGAAGGAACTCTTTCGAGTTATGAGAAAAGAGAAGTGTCGAAGAGAAGACACTCACAGGGTTGCTGAAAACTTTGTAGGCTCTGCAAGGTGTGCATTGAACAGGAGAATGACAGGTGGGCATAAGGAATTTTCTTTTCAAGAAAACTTCTCGAATCTGAGTTACTCGAGATCATCGAATGCAAGGTGTGCACAGGAGTAAATCTCCAGGAGGACGAAGCTCAGAAGGGACGATGTTTCTATAATGCAGACGAGACCCAAAGGAACCGGGCTCACAAGAAGAAGAGTCGAAGGTCGAGACCTTCGAGACATAGAAAATCTTCTAAGTCAAAAAGCCAAGAAATATTAGGAGGAGAGTGCGCAAGAAAGACAGATCTGAACCATCAGATATAGCGCCAATACCTAACAACCATTGGATCAGGTGAAGGTGCATAGAATTTAACCTCTAGGAGGTCACACAGGAGAGCATCTAAAATGGACAGTGGAGACGCTTCGTGAAGAAGTGCCGAAGTTGCGAGAATCGTGGGAACTTGCAAAGTAGTGAGGAAATTAAAGCCAAGTGTCTTCCAACACTCTAAGGCATTGAATTTTTCTATTTCAGAGTTCAAGATTTGGAGTGGCAAGGGATTTTGGGGTCGCTGCATTGCGAACTCCTAGTTCGTGAAATCCCAAAATCTCGTGCTCAAATTTCGCTATTTCATAGTTCGGGGTTTGGAGCAGCAAGGGATTTTGGAGTCACTACATCACGAACTCCCGGTTCATGAAATCATGCTAGCCGTTGGATCTGGAGCATGGTGGCCTGAGAGCCGCTGGATCAAGGATACATGCAAAGGGTTGAGTCCCTGGGAGGTACACATGAAGAAGGATTTGGGCCGTCAAATCTAGCACCAAGAACTGATAGCCATCGGATCCAGAAGGAGGTGTGAGGGGTTTAATCCTCCTAACAGCTGAGGGAAGAGGACTTGTCAAGTATCGAAAGCATCGAGGTCATCCATTTTGGAGGACAGGTGTCAAAGATCCAAGCCCTTTTCAGCATTTCGGACACCGGGAGTTCGAGGAGAAGGAGTCGTGAGACAAGAAGTCCCAACTCACAAAATTGTGAAAACATCAGGACCGTTCATCAAGGGGACACGTGGTGAGTGGTCAAGGTTCAGGGAAAACCCAAAAAGGTTCTCTCAAGTGGTAGTATTTCAGCATTTTGGGACCCAGGAGGTTGAAGGACCAATAACCGTCTGCAGTCGGAAACACAAAATCATGGATTCCAAAATCCCAAAAAGTGGACCGTGGTCACGGGTAGATTTCGGCATTTCAGGAC
Organism: Picea mariana; assembly: GCA_032191745.1. Classification (NCBI taxonomy): domain Eukaryota; kingdom Viridiplantae; phylum Streptophyta; class Pinopsida; order Pinales; family Pinaceae; genus Picea; species Picea mariana. The sequence continues at coordinate 4,257 of JASDQU010096402.1, read as the reverse complement.
CTGGGAATTTGAAGGACCAAAAATCGTTGCAGCTGAAATCGCGAAATCCTGAATTGCGAAAGGTCGGTAGCACTTTGTCGTTAATCCCTTTTCGGCGTTTCGGATACCGAGAGTTGGAAGGACAAGGAGCCTGGGAGAGCTCGCATGAAGGAGTCCTGAAACACGAAAGGTGTGTTGGTTTAGAATAGAGAGGAGCGCCAAAAGTTGAGCGCGTGCATAGGTTTTCTCAAGGCCTGTGCCAGAGGACAAAGGGACCTGTCGATTTGTTCAAAGGGTTCCAACAAGAGCCCGAAGAGCTATTTCGGCTCAGAAGAAGAACGATCCAGAGATCGGGAGGTCAGTGGACCCTACTGAGGTAGGGGATCTGCATCAAGAACTCAGTTTCTGCAAATACTTATAGGAATATGGAATCGAGTTAAAAATAAATCGATCCATACCTGTGATCAATTTACAAAAATCACTCTTACTAAATTAAAAGAATTAACAATAATTGTTTGAATAACAAAAGTGATTATTGTCAATGTTAAAATGAAGAGGTGTGAAGGTCCAAACGAAAGGGCACAATATGTTATATCTCACACCATTTTGAATATTATATAAATAAGAAACAATGGTGAGAAGATTGTGTCTTTGTGGTTCATATAAGAAGATCAAAACAGAAGCAGAGTCCAAGATGAAGAATTTTTAGTTCTAAGATGTTTGTCAATGTCTTATTGAAGATCAAGAACAGAAGAAGACAGAGAAACAGTTATGAAATCTAGTATTTGATATAGAAGACGTTTATTGGACTATATCATATTCATTGAAGATTAAATGACAAAATCCATAGAGCAAGAGATGGAGTTTGACTGCAGATAACCAGACGATCATACAAGCAAAGGCTGTAGTAGACAAGTAGAAAGTACAATAGTTTATGATTCTAAGATACCATGAAGAATTGATAGTATCTCTGTTTGTGTGAACATAGTATAGTAAAAGGTTATAAGTGTTATAACCTGCATAAATGGAGGAAGGGTGGAGAAAGGGAAAAACAAGTCAAAGTCAAAAGGTCAAATCTAATAAGACTTGTGTTAATGGTTGCATGAATCAAAGTCAATGAAGAGAATAAGAGATTGAATTACATTGAGAAAATAAGGGTGGTTGGGTGGTGCAAGGGCAGGCTGGAGCCTGCAGGGGAGTAGGTGCTTCCTTGTCAGTTGTATCTGACTAAATAGGGGGTTGTAGCCTCCTACCAGTTGGTGCTGGTGAATAGAGGGAGTTGGTGCTTCCTTGTCAGTTGTAGCTAATTAAACAGGGGTTCGAAGCCTCCTACCAGTTGGTGCTAGTGAAAAAGGGTGTGGGTGCATCCTGATTAGTTGGTGTTGATCGAAAAGAAAGAACATATTCCTTCTATGTAACTTGTAAGAAAAGGAATTTTGCAGTTAATATAAAAGTGTTGGTGGTTTTCCATGTTGGGTTCCATGATAAATTCTTGTGTTCATAAGGGTTTGTTGTTCATCATATATTGCTTAATTGAATAATTAATGAATGTGCTTAGTATTGAAGGAATTAATAAGAAAAAGTAGGCAACATTGATTCACACCCCCCCCCCTCAGTATTGTTGGATATTCCAACAATTGGTATCAGAGCAAGGTTCCTTTAAGAATAGTCTAACAAACTGAAAGGAAGATCAAATTAAGCACACATGGATGGAAAAAATATTTACACTGTGAATGGAACTCCAACACCTAGAAAGGAAGAATACATATTTTGGAGTACAGGAATGGAAAGTCATCTAAAAGAATTGGGACATGATGTATGGAATTCAATGATCATTGATTACTTCCCACCAAACAGAGTAAGGACTCCAGCTCAAAAGAAATCCAATAAAAGTAACTCAAAGGAAATGAATACAATCCTTGATGGATTACCTGATGATGTCAAAGAGAAGATAGGTGAATGTAACTCTGCAAAGGAACTCAGGGACAAATTAAAACACCTCTAATCAGATGAGAATTCAAATGAATCATTTCAATCAAAACAAATTTCAGTCTACAACAATTATAGTGATGAAGATTCTTTTGAAAAATACTCAGACTTTGAAGTAGAAGTCAATCTTGAAGTTGAGCTTGAGTGTGCTTTGGATGATCTGAGAAAATATAAACAAAGGTGTAAACAACTAAAGGATCAACATAATAATATTGAAAAATTCAATAAAGGGACTAAAGCCCTTGATAAAGTTCTCAGTCTACAAAGAATTCCTTCAAACGATTTTGGCCTTGAATATGAAAAAGTACGCATGGTTAAAGGTTCAAGTCCTATTACTCAGATTCATGTTGAAGATGACATGTTTTGTGATGATACCTCCAAATAATCTGCTCATCCTCCCATGAATATATATCAAATCAAAAGAGAAGACACAAAAGACATTCCTATCAAGAATGAAGAGGAAGACTTAGCCATCAATAAAGGTAAAGACTCTCCACAATCTTCCGATTGCATTAATGTTGATATTAAAATCTACCCTGCAAGTAAAGAAGAAGATTTAGATACAATAGAAGAATGTTATGTTAGCATTTATCCCATGAAAGAAGTAGAAGAAGAACTATCTAAGGTCAAACATAAAGTTGATTGAAGTATTTATGAATACCACTATGACCATAATTATTCAGAATATAGTTTTCTTCATGACTACACTAAAGAATTTCTTGAAAAGAGTCAAAAGCATTTCTTGGAAATAAAGGAAATGCTCAAAGACAATGAAAAAATCATATCTGAGAAAAATATTCAGCTAGAAGAAAAAGAAGAGGAGATTGAGAAAGTAAAGAATGAAATCAGTCAAGTAAAAGAAGAAAATAAGGAAGATGATGAACTTAGCAGAATCCTTGCAGATCTAAAAGAACTAAGAGAAAGAAATGTCAATCTGAAGACCCAACTTGAAGAAACCAAAAGAAGAGAGAAGGTAGTGAGGAACCAATTGAACAAAAGGGAAGAATCATGTCATAAGCTGGAAGAATAAGTTGTGAATCTTAGAAAGAAGGTTGAGAAGTCAAAAACCCAATTCAAGTTCTTGAATAACTCTATGATCTTATATGAGATATTGGATAGTCAGAGATCACCAAATGACAAATCTGGTCTTGGCTACAACGAGGAAGAAATTAGTAATCCTAAGAAACCCGATGCAAGTCCTTCATTTGTAAAGGGTGAAGACAGGTCTAATGCAAGTCTTTCATTTATAAAAAAGGAAAACAGGTATGATGCAGGTCCTTCATGTTCAAAGAATGAAAGAAACATTACAATATTTAGAAGATCAAATCAAGGAAGACATCCTGAAGCTGCTCATACACCTCAAAGTAAGTTTAGAAGAGAGACACCTTCATGGATGAATCAAAGAAAGTATGAGAGTGTTTTTAATGGTTATTGTTTTTATTGTAATGAATATGGTCATAAAGCCGTGGATTGTAGGCATCATGGAAGAAAACAAATTGGTAGGTTCAACAACAATATAAGATGTTGGAACTGCAATCTTGTTGGACATATTGCTACACATTGTTACACTATGAGATGCTACAGTTTTGATGGATATGGAAAAAAATCCCATGACTGTTGGAACTCAAAAAGACATTCAAGAAGAAATGCTTCACATAATATGACAAGAAGAGTAAATAGGACATGGAAAAGAAAATCTGAAGTACCAAACAATAAAGATGATGAATATATTGCCCCTGAAATTGATGAAGTTGATAATAGGAGTTTGGTGGGTGAAAATTCTAATAAGGAATATTCTCAAGACAAGGATAAAAAAGCTTCTAGTGCACATAATAGTGACGTTGATGTTGAATCTCCAACATTAGAACAACAAGAAGAATTGAGTGATAATTATATCACAAATATTTCAATCCTATTTTAATGGTACACTGAAACTCCTTCCCAAAATAAATAAAATATATATAAAAAAAAGAGATCTCTATCCAGAAAGCTGCAAAGACTATGCTTAATGAAGAAAAATTATCAGAAGGATATTGGAGGGAAGATATAATCACAACAGTATACATATTGAACAGAGGTCAACTCAGGATGAATAGTAATAAGACTCTTTATGAACTGTGGTTTGGAAGAGCTCCTTCGGTAAAATACTTCAAGATCTTTGGAAGTAAGTGTTACATCAAAAGGCATGATGAGAATATTGAAAAATTTGATGCTAGATCTGATGAAGTTATCTTTCCTGGATATACTTCTACCAAGAAAGTGTTGGATTACTGAGAGGGGGGGTGAATC
>JASDQU010096401.1:10683-21598 GCA_032191745.1 Picea mariana | reverse complement strand
TTTTTAGTTTTTGTTTTTATGCTCATGTTGTTATTTAGTTTTTGCTTAATTCTTGTTAATAGCTTTATTGTTTTCCTTCTAACCTTTTGCATTGCAGCTGTCATGACTAGAAGAGCCCAACTAGGCATGTAAGTGCTCACTTTTTGCTCACACATTGACGAAAAGAGCACGAACAAGAAGTATTTGTCGGAAAGGTATTTCGACGAGAAGGCTAAAGAGTTTTAAGAACTCAAACTAGGACAACTCACTATGGAGGAGTATGTCAACAAATTCCTTGACTTACTGAGGTATGTACCCTACCTCAAAGCAGAGAAAGCGAAGGCACAACGCTTCATCAGTGGGCTACCCAAAGAATACCGGAACCGAATCGAATTCGACGAGCCAAAGACCCTAGAAGACACTATACGAAAGGAAACATATTGTCATGAACAATATGGACATCGGGCAGAGTCTCGTGGAGACTGGAAACAAAAGAATGGTTCAAAATTTCAGAAGAAAGGGAGCAAATCCTCGGGATTTAAAAACTACAAGAAGAACCGCAGAATGAACTTTCCAACCCGAAGTGTACTTCAGCAGAACTTTTCCTCGACGGACGAAAATAAAACTTATGGACCTATACCAGTAAAGACTGATAACCCAAAGAGAAAACCTTTGGAATGTTGGGATTGCAGAGGAGATCATTTCCGGAGAGACTGTCCACTCCGACAACAGAACAGTCGAAAAATTTATAACATGCATGAAGCTACCACGGTCAATGATGTGGCAAGGAGTGTGCCGCAGATATATGTAGCTTTGGATAATAACCAAGCCGACCACCAAGCTTCAGTGGTGGAAATAGAAGGTATGATCTTCAACCATCTGGTATCTGTTTTGATTGACCCTGGTTCAAATTTGAGTTATATAGCCCCTAAAACTATTGATAAGTGTAAACTACAGCCACAAAAGCAAACTAAACCATGGATGGTACAGTTAACCACTGGCACCAAAAGAAAGGTGGTAGAGGCCGTACCAGCTTGCCAAATAATGTTGGGTGAATTCCCCACCCAAGCAACCCTTAATGTATTACCCCTGGGATCATACGATCTGTTGATTGGTATGGACTGGCTGGCCGCCCATAAAGCCAAACTGAACTGTTACTATAAAACCTTAGAATGTGTGAGCGAAGAAGAAAAAAGGATAACCCTTCAAGGGATCCGAAAACCAGTCTCGGTGAGACAAATATCAGCATTACAAATGAGGAATTATTGCCGAAAGGGATGTCCCCTATATGCAGTACAGGTGTTGAAAACAACCGAAGGTGTAGATCCAAGCCCTGATGATCACCCTATCCTGAGAGAATACTGAGATGTGTTTCCAAAGGAGATACCAGGCCTACCTTCGAGAAGAGACATTGACTTCTCAATAGAACTTGCACCAGGAGCGGTGCCGGTGTCTAGAACACCCTACCGGATGAGCACACCCGAGTTAGTTGAACTCAAATTGCAATTAAAAGAAATGATGGACAAGGGTTATATTCGACCCAGCGTGTCCCCATGGGGAGAACCTGTCCTGTTTGTGAAAAAGAAGGATGGTACCCTTAGACTGTGTATAGACTATAGACAACTTAATAAAGTAACCATAAATAACAAGTACCCATTGCCCAGGATCGACGATCTATTCGATCAGTTGGGAGGTGCATCTGTTTTCTCAAAGATTGACCTGAGGTCAGGATACCATCAAGTCCGAATTAAGGGTGAAGACATCCATAAAACCGCTTTCCGGACACAGTATGGTCACTATGAATTTGTGGTAGTGCCATTTGGGTTAACCAATGCCCTTGCCACTTTCATGTGCTTAATGAACAATGTACTCAGTAAATTTCTAGATAAATTTGTACTAGTTTTTATTGATGACATCTTAATCTATTCTAAGAGTAGAGAGGAACATGAAGAGAATCTTAGAATTGTACTGCAAGTGTTAAGAGAACATTAGCTCTATGCTAAATTTAGCAAGTGTGACTTCTTTCAGAAGCAAATACACTACTNGGGATACTATAGGAGATTTATAAAAGATTTCTCCAAGATTGGTTGTCCAATCACTGCCCTCCAGAAGAAGGGAACAAAATTTCTGTGGACACAGCAATGTGAAGAAATATTTCAGACCTTGAAACATCTAGTAACCCATGCACCCATGTTGAAAATCACCGACCCAGAAGTTGACTTCCTTGTGTGCACAGATGCATGTAAAGAAGGGCTCGGAGGAGTCATTATGCAGGAAGGAAAGGTGATCTGCTATGAATCCAAAAAATTGAATGAACATGAGGTCAACTATGTGACTCAGGATCTAGAATTAGCTGCCATAGTGCATGCCTTAAAAATGTGGAGGAATTACCTATTGGGAGGAAATTTGTGCTTATGACAGATCACTATGGATTACGATATTTGTTTGATCAACCCAAGCTCAATACTAGACAAGCTAGATGGATGGCCCTCCTTAGCGAATTTGATTTTGAAATCAAACACATCAAAGGGAAGGAGAATAGGGTGGTCGATGCCCTTAGCAGAAGCATGAGAACAATTCACCTGGCAGCGGTGAGTACCTGCGAGACAGATGTCAAGAACAGAGTCAAAGAGGCACAAGAAACAGATCCCTTCGTCCGAAATGTGACCCTGTACCTACAACAAGAACCCACTGGGGCAAAATACGAAGACTATCAGATGACCGACGGAGGTCTGCTCACTTACAGAGAGAGACTGTACATTCCCAATTGTGACGAATTGAAGAGGTTCATCATGGATGAACTACATAAAAGATCCTACACTGGTCACCCAGGATACCAGAAAATGATTACTGCCACCCGGAAACAATTTTATTGGCCTGGATTGAAGAAGGACATAGCCAAATATTTGGCCCAATGCATAGAATGCCAACAAGTTAAAACGGAACATCAACACCCCGCTGGACTACTACACCCTTTACCCATCCCAGAATGGAAATGGGAAACCATATCAATGGATTTTATCACTGGATTACCAACTTCAACCAAACATAATGATGCCATTATGGTGGTGGTGGATAAATTGAGCAAGTCCGCTCATTTTATCCCCGTCAAATCGACCTGGAAGGCAATAGATATCACACAGGTATTCATGAAAGAGGTGTTCCGACTGCACGGCATGCCGAGGGAGATAATATCTGACAGAGACACAAAATTCACTTCCAATTTTTGGAAATCACTGATGGCGGGTTTGGAGACCAAGTTGTTGTTTAGCACCACCTATCACCCTCAAACCGATGGACAGACAGAAAGAGTGAATCAGATATTAGAGGATATGTTAAGGATGCATGTAATGCATCAACCCAGAAAATGGGAAGACTACCTTCCATTGGCAGAATTTGCCTACAACAATGGCTATCAAGCATCCTTAAAGATGAGTCCATTCGAGGTCCTCTATGGTAGACAGTGTAATACTCCAGTCAGCTGGAGTAATCTTGTAAATAGGATTTCTTTTGGACCCGACATGTTGAAAGAAATGGAACAGCAAGTGACTCAGATAAAAAAAAATCTAAAGGTTTCTTAGAACCAATAGAAAAGTTACGCTAATCAAAAGAGAACTCCAAGGGAGTTCCAAACAGGAGACCATGTATATCTCAGAATTAAGCCCAGAAGGAGCTCCCTAAAAATGGGAGCTTGTGCCAAATTAGCACCCCGGTATTGTGGACCCTTTAAGGTTCTAGATAGAGTGGGACCTATAGCCTATCGGCTAGCACTTCCTCCCACAGTAAAAGCACATAATGTTTTCCATGTTTCATTATTAAAGAAATATGTACATGATTCTAATCAAATAATTGATTGGTTTTTGATCCAGGTGGAACCGGAGGGAGAATTTCTACCAGAACCCCAATGCATACTGGACAGAAAGGAAACCTCGCTCCGGAACAGAACCATTGCATAGGTCAAGGTGCAATGGAAACATTTTGGCCCAGATGAGGCTACATGGGAAATGGAGGATGCCATGAGACAGGCATATCCGATTTTGTTTACTTTACTTCTGTACATGTAATTCATGTTAGTAGCTAAGAACATCGAGGATGATGTTCCTTTTTAAGGGGGAGGGAATTGTAACACCCTGTTTCCCCCAACTTGTAAATATAACTGGACTAGCCAAGAACTATGGCAAACTCATAAACATGAATAGGTGATGTAAATGGACCTTGAGGAAGAGGTCAATGAATGTGAATAACATTCTGAATTTATTGCAAGACTGCTGGTGAGGGGATGTGCAGAAAAAGAGACCACGATCGCACTGGAAGGCACCTGAAAAGGTGGCGTTAACTTCCACCGAGAATTTAATACCGTATTTGGACTCCACTGGCCCGAAGAACCAAAAGCGGCTCGCTGGCCCTGAAATTCAATGCCTCGCAGGCTGGTAGGCAGATGGCTTGATGAGGGATGGGATGGTGAACCGCCCATCCATAGAGCCATCAGGTTTGATCGATGCGAGGGTAATCGCGCCACACGCAACCTCGCGAGAGGATAAGGCATATGGCAGAAGCGATTGAGAGGGGGGATGCGAGGGGAACTCTGGCAGTTTTACGCAGAGTGAGTGATAGCAGAGAGGAAGGATTGCAACCTTCACTCCTGGTCACTGGTAGACAGGGAGACACAGTCTCAACTACATCGTGGTCTCAGCTCGGGGGTGGCTAGTGGTATATCCATTAGGAGTCGCTACGCCTACGGTTGGGTGGAAACAAGCACCCCTCCCAGCAGTTGCACCCATTTCTGAAGTCACTTATGATAAGTGTTTTGTTTACTTATTGCCTCTTGTAATTCATAGAATGATACATATATGTATATGCTCATAGACCTGTGAAATTATGAATGATTTCTGTGTAAGAATGTCTGTGCAGTGTTTGATGAGAATGAATAGATATATGCTCGTAACAGAGGAAACCATGCATGATGTGCATGGAATAAGCAATCTTATTTGTGCCTAGATTGAACCAAGTTAGGTTCCCATCCAGTTCTCGGGAAGTTGCTTTCCCTTATCTGTCTCAGGGATACCCGGAACAGATCTCTTCACAGAGATTTCCTCCCTAGAAAGGTTCACAAAGGACCCAGAAAAGGGACTTGAACGCACAAGTCTTAACAACCCTGTATAAAGAGGAACGACCCTCTTAAATCCCAAAGTAGCAGCTTAGGGATGAGTATGGATCAATGGATGAGATCCTGTCGGAGAGTCTGCGGTCATTCACGATCATTGAATCGAGATAATAAACGAGGGCGTTAAGTGCCATTAACTCTTTTTCCTCTATCTTCGTGAAGAGAGAGGAAATCTGAATCGTAGACCCCCAGGCTCCATGAGAGCATCTGGACCGTTGATTTTTCCATGTCCAAAGAGCAGTAGAAAAGGGCGCGGCATCGGGACCAATCTGAATCGTCAGATCTGAACTAGGAATGCCGACAGTCGTTAGATCTTTAGGGAGATAGATGAGGGTTAAGCCTCGTGAATAGGGGCAAAAAGGATTAGAGCCATCCATCCGAGGAGGACAAGTGTCAGGAGATCCAAAGAAGTCGAGCATCGGAGAATCGGAGTATTCGAGCACAAAGAAATCTTGTCATACGGAATCGCAATCCATGATTTACCGACAAGATCAGAACCATCCATTAGGTGGAACACGTGTCAACAGATCCCGAAGAATCGGAGTTTTCGAAGGTGTGAAACCCTTGCAATTGGGAATCGCGATACGCGAAATCCCGACAAGGATCCGGACCGTTCGTTCAGATGGACAGGTATCGAATATCTGACGAGGGTCGGAAATTGGGAAATCGACATTCCTGAGGTCGAAGGAACTAGGACATCAAAAGTCCCGAAACGCTGACAAGGATCTGGACCGTCCATTTGAAGGGACGCGTGGAGGAGATCAGAGCTATCGGGAAAGTCTCGACAAGGGAAGCCATCCCTCGGCGTTTGGTTCATCGGGATATCAGGAATCTTGTGGACGTGGTGTTTACCCTTTTTGAAACCACGAAATGTGAAACCCCGACGGGTTAAGGTTGTGGACGCGGGGTAACGATCACGTGAACTAGGGCTGAGCCAGGAGGGCTAGCCAGTGTAAAGGTGCGTCGGGAGTCGGAGGATCGAGAATCCAGGGGACTTGCGCATCATGATACTGAAAGGCACGAAACCTCGACCGGATTGAAGGCTGTGGTCTGTGAAGGTTGTGGTCACATTGACCAGGGCTTAGCTTGGAGAGCCAATATGCTATCGACATATCAGGGATCGGAGAATCGCGAGTTCTGAGGACTCGTGAATTACGACATTGGAAACCCCAGAACCCCGATGAAAGGATATGACTGCGTTCATATAGAGGGTGGTCGTGTGGACCAAAAGGTCTATTCCAAGGGACTAGCAGAAGATGACGTCATATCGGGATATCGGGGATTTCGAGGACAAAATGTTTATTTATTCCAACGTTGTGATACCCAAAACCACGATGGACGGGAGAGATTCTGTCAGAGGATCTCTGAGTCTGTCCTGATCGTTAGATGTGGAAATAAGACGTTGACTTAAGCCAGGATGCGGTTATGCTTTAGGATAAGAAGCGGGTAGATCGGGACGGTCAGAGTCCACCCACCCAGATCTACGGTTGAGGATGCATTCCAGAGCCCCCTTGCCATTCTACCTTTAATGCGGGGAGGGGGGGGTCCGGAATTGGGCATGCAACTCTCGAACGGTCGAGATTTACTCACCATGATCAACGGCTTCCCAGAAGATTCCGGAGCCCCCTTGCCATTCTACCTTTCATGAGGGGGGGGGGGTCCAGAATAGTGTGGCATGTGAAGTGGGGCCCCTCCTATTAGGATGACCACCGTGTCGCATTTCCCTCTCGCCACCTATATTACACCCAAACGCACGACGGGGCTTGCTCCCGTTGGCAGGTTCTCTATTCTCGATGAGGTTTATTCCTATTGGCCCTCCGATGACCTCGTGGGAATCCATCCCTATGGGATGCACGTTAGCCCTAGAGGGCTTCGACGGTTGCAGAGTCGAACGTGTAGATATTATAGTATCCCGAAGCGTGAAATACCAAAGATGTTGCATTCAACTTGAACCATGAACATGTCCCACAATCACATGGGAACGGGGTAGGAGAGAGATAGAGCCAGCTTACACTGGACCTCCTTGGTTATTTAAGGGTTCAAGTCTGATGGAGGACCGGAAAAATTTGATTTAGGCAGCAGGTGTGTTACATTTGACCAGCCCTCAGTGTTTTAAAACTTAGCAATAATGTTCTCATACATCCTTATTGCAACAACCCTCAACTCGAGAGGCACTTTTATCTCTTCCAACCTATTCCAAAGGTTTTTCCTATGAACCATGTCAAAAGATTTTCTAAAGTCAACAAAACAACAAAAAAGATTGGTTTTAGTATTGCGGAACTCCTCTGCAATGATCCTAAAGGTAACAAGATGGTCCACAGTTGAATGATATCTCTTAAACCCGGCCTAGCCTTTAGCTCTTTTACCGTGACTTTCTAGCCAAATGCTAATCTTCTTTTCCAAAATAATTCCATAAAGTTTGGCTAAAATCGGGCTAATCATAATGGTCCTATAATTAGAGGGAATGTTTTTATCCCCATTTTCAAAAATAGGAACAATGAGGCTTTGCGTCCAGGGTTTAGGGAAGCCCTTCTTGACTGCTAAATTGAAGAGCTTGTGTATGTGAGGGATAAGGATTGGCCTTCCGATTTTAAAAATTTCAACTTGGTAGCCTTCAATGTCCTTAGCTTTCCCATTTGCGAGCCGCTTAACCCCAACCTCTATGTCATCTAAAGAAAAAACTTCTTCCTTTGTAGGGACAATAGGAATGGTGTCCATGGCATTAGGGAACTCGTAAAGACTTTTAAGGTAGGAATTCTAGTCTGTTAAGGGAATCCTATTATTTTCTTTAGTATTGTGTTTTAGAATTTGGCTCCAGAACTTCTTAGGATCCAACTTGTATAGTTGTGAAAGTTGCTCTTGCCTTTTATTGATATAGTGTCTTTTTTTCCTTTTAATTAGGGTTTTTTACATATTGATCTTATCAAGTTTTAAGGGCTCATTAGAAGCATCCCTGATGGCTTTCCTAGAAATTTTACATTCTTTATAATACCAAGGGTTGGTTGTTCTATTATTCTTTTTATGGGACACCTCGAAAGAGAACTTGTTAATGGAAGTGGAAAGGGTAGTTGTAAAATTATGATAGAGTTCTTCAATGTTGTCCTTATAAGTTAGGAGTTTTAATTTACTATTTAAATCTTTTAAGAAAATTTCAACTTTACTTTTGTCAAAGCGCAAATTCCTTTGATTATCTGTTGGTTGTGAATCCTGATTATGTTCCTGATTCAGAGGTCTTTTCTTTCAACCATGTTTATACCCCATGAATACTTTACACCCTAGAAGTATGTAAACTCTTCCACGCGGGGGAGTGCAGAGGGGGGGTACCCCCTCTACGGGGTCTGGGGGCGAAGCCCCCAAAGGAAAAATTGCCTTGTAAATGTATATTGTAATTTCATTGTAAATCTGGACCGTTCATTATAAGGTTGCAGATCTAACGGTAGAAATGATGTTAGGTTTTTTTTCCCTAGAAGGAAACCCTCTGTTATGAGGGAAATGTATTGCGGCTATGCATTATGGCGAGTATTATATTTTGAGAGAGGATACTATGAGAGAAAGAAGAGGAAGTTACAACGGGTTTTGCTGCAGGTTGTATCCCTTCATTTGTTGGATAATAATAAAGGACTTAGCAATTTCTCTAGTGGACGTAGCCCACACTGGGTGAACCACGTGAATCTGTGTCTCTCTTGTATTATGTATCTTCTATGTTTTGTTTCCGCATTTGTTTTATTTTATTGCTCCACGGTTCTATTTTTCTAACAAATTCTCTTCAATGGTGCTCCTATGCATGGAAAATTTAGAGTTAGGGTTAAAGGTTTATGATCAAAGTTAGGCTCATGGTCATTTAAAAGGTCAAAATTTGTTATTTGGTTGGAAACGGGGATATCATATATCACATAATCTACAACACTACTACCTATCCCATGAATACATGTCATTTGGTTGGAGTTTGGCCACTTCATTACTACATTGCAAATTATTAGGTCTTGAGAGCTGCAGAGCTTGACCAACTCAGTACCAAACAAATTCTCAATTAGGTCTTCAGAGCTTCTTTTGTAGCTATTAGATAAAACAAGGTCCTCATCTAGCCATAAAGGATTATGGTTGGAGTCATCACTTAAACGAGTAGCTTGTTTAGTTGCAGTCCTAGCATTAAAGTCTCATAGCACGAGGATATTACCTTCATTTTTCAAATTATAAATATCTTGTTCTAAATTATTATAGGGACAATTTTTATCCAGATTATTTTTCTTATAAAAAGTAGAATTAATAGGTGCAAAATAACAAATTGCTATATACATCTTCCTAGCATTGGTGTCTGAAATTTCTATCCAAATGTATTGATTAAGAGGGTCAATCTTATGAAGTTGAATGTGAGGAGAAATGTTTTTTCTAATATAACAAGCTATGCCTCCTGTCCCTCTATGATGGGATTTTTTGTTCCATGCCGACCACAAGACAAATCCTTCCATGTTAGGGACCTTAGACTCCTCATGCTCCCAAGTTTCAGCTAGACAGATAATATCAATACCACTCGGGATCCAACTTATCATAGGACCATTGCGCCATGGAAAGCCATGACAATTCCAAAAAAGGATCCCAAGTGTCCCAAATTCCTATTTATTATTATCCTTCTCGTCTCTATCCCTAACAATAGCTTTTGGATTTCTAATTATTGCCCATTTCCTTCTTTCCTGGCTTCGTTTACCTTTTGAACTTCCTTCCTTAATTCAACTTGGTCTTCGGGAATGAGGTCTTCATTTATAAATATTCCCGACCCTTTTAAGCTCGAAGATTTACTAAGTATGCTATATTTATGGTCATTACAACTTACTTTGACACAGATCAACCTATCTTTGCGATCAATTATTTTTCCTAGCCTCTTTGCTTCTATGAGGTAAGTTGTAGCAATTTGTTTTTTGGAAAGAGTAAAAGTTTTTGCATAATGACATGTGTAGGTATAATCTAGGTTTTTGATATTAATTGTTCCTCCTCATGTGAGTCCAATGATTATTAAGAAGTAAAGATTACATGTATGATTAGATGTTTCTTTTTTCTTTTTTTCTTTTTCCTTTTCAATACTTTGTCATGTTATATGAAATTAGATGAAAAGTGAACTACTTTAGAGTTTGGATTTTATATCTAACTCAACTAACCATAGGGAAGGTTCTACTAAAATTTTTATAATAAAATTGATGACTTTATTGGAAAAGTATTTTTAGGAGTTCTTCATAAATGGCTTACAACTTCTAAACATAAGATACACCTTATTTTTCTCTTTAATAATAATTTTTAATCATGTTTATTAAATTTTGGTATATGGGCACTCTAAATTTGAACATAGAAATACTCGAGGGCATTTGTTCTCTGAAGTTTCAATTGTTTAAGGTGCCTTGGTGTCCTTATTTCTAATGCTTGGGCTTGGGCTTGGGCTTGTCAATAATTGAAAAAGAACATTTCAAAATTAATATCCTTTAGAGCTCTATAATTAGTGTCACGATTTTTTTTTATTTCATAGTTTTTAGTGTGTTAGTCTCACACAAAGAAAAAAAAAAAAAAAATTCATTTTTTATTTAATTTGGGTAATACTAAAGTTGGAAGTTGGTTTATGAGAAAAAAATATAAACCACTTGTATTGATTTTCTGTAGGGTTTGACAAGATTTGAGTCCTCCCCCAAACCACATTTTTCTCATACAAGTAAGGAGTGAAGGGGAGGTGAAAAGGACCTTCCTTCTTCTATATGATTATGTTGTCGAAATTGTCTTACTAAGGAG
>JASDQU010096400.1:1827-21572 GCA_032191745.1 Picea mariana | reverse complement strand
CGTTCAACAAATTGAAACTTTTCTTCGCTTCCTCTGTCCAATGAAAATATTTATGTCTTTTCTTGACTATGTCCATCAAAACTTCCTCAACAACTCTTTCTGCAGCGCTCAACTTGTCCGACATACACGCTTGGGGATAACAATCTTAGGTTTGGGGGGTATCTTAGACACAGTAATGAGATAGAGAGAAGAAGCACAATAATCACTATATACACTCAACTTAGTCTGTGGGATCAAATTCTCAATTGGAAAAAGTGTTCTTGGTGCGTGGCGTAGTGGGATAAATAGGTAACTTGACAATGGGTTGCTTACAATGGGTATGAGGCCTTTATTAACATGGTTTTGTCCATTATGGCATGGTCCCAACGGTCAGATGACGAGATGGATGGCCATAAATGGATTTTTATCCATTCAAATAATTGATCTAACGGTTATAATCTCCCCAACGACTATATTGCTTCATCGTGGCGAAGTTCCATGTGTCGTTGTTCTGATATCCTGGCGAAGCTCCAATTTTGCAAATTTTCCTTCTGTGAGGTTCCCTCTGGATCCTTCTGCAAATTATTGATCTTGTCTCTCTTCTTACTTAACATATCTATCTTCTTTCCAGTGAGCTTCGTCTCGGTATTCCTTTTTCCATTCTGATTTTTGTCTTATTTTGACCTAGTCACTTCGCATTGTCGAGATTCTTCCCTAGGGTTTCAGGATAACACTTCTTCTTTGTCTGGGATAGGTACTTCAATCTTCTATTGATCCTCTAGTGTTCTTTCAACTTCAACATTCGGGTCTCTAATTTTAAATAGCTTCACTCTGTTCTCCTATTCTTCAATCAAGTGTGTGATCCTTCTAGTCATGAAATATTTTAACTCTTGTTTATTCTATTCCAAAAATTATTCTTCTTCCTTTCGTCTGGCTTTATCTCTATCAATCAAAGGTTTTCCTAGTAACATGGTAAATGGGGAATTTTCCTCAATAAATTTAATAATCTCGAAATCTTCTTCTGTCGAAGCTCCATTAACATTCATAGGTATGCGAGTGAGCTTCCCACATAGGTTTATCATCTTTCCTCTGAATAACCCTATTCCTCCTAATGAAGGAATCATAGTAGGCTTCCCTATAGCTTCCCAAGTTCTCTCTGTCATGATATTCACTTGTGTTTCCTTATCTAGAACACAATCAATGTCGAAGTATACTATTCTTGCTTCAATGCATTCTTTTTCCTTGAAGATCTTTGATAATTTGACATGTCGGTGGTCATTCAGGGTTTCTTTCATTTGTAGCAACACTTTCTCTGATAATTTTTAGGGTTCTGCTATTTATGGATCTGCCTTAGGGTTTTCTTGACTCAGATTCATTCCTTCCATCTTAGAAATCATTCTAGGAAAATCCAACACTTCATGGTCCATAGCTTTACAACAAAGACAACTAGGTCTTTTCTCAAGGCATTCCTTAGCAATATGTCCTAGTTTTCTGCAACTGTAACCAAGGGTTAATCCTCTCTTTTGTTTAAGTGACCCCCAACCTTTCCTGTACTGCGCGCTAGGCTCATTGGAGCTATCGTGAAAAAAATTCTTTCTAGGATCCTGCATCCATTTGTTAGTCCAAACATTCTTTCTATGCATAGGTATAACATAGCTTTAACTATTCTTATCAAATCTACTCATATCAAACCTTCTTTCATATATTAGTGCCTTAGTTTTCAAGCTAGGATAAAATCTATCAAACACACCTAGATCCATACTTTTAGAAACAAAATTTTCCAATTATCTTACTTTTTCATAGCACAATGCTTCTAGATCTAGAACTTTTCACTATTCTTACCTTTATCAGAGAACACAACTTAGAGATCTTACCTTTTTTTCTTCATATTTGACCTCTTTTCTTGGCACAGATCTCTTCAAGTCAATTAGAATGTTACACACTAGGAAAACATATCTATGCACAAATATTTCACAATCTCAGTTCGAATCTCTGCAAAAATATTTTTCTTTCTTAGTTCCCAATAATCATAGTTTTAGCTCCGATACTACACACTTCAGCAGTAGATCTATGCACATAAATTTTCTTCAGTTCCCAGCAATCATAGCTTCAGGTCCCAACAATAGAACCATTTGTTGGCACAGAGGCAGACCCAAGGTTCAATGCTACAACAATGCACAAACAAAACCCTAACTACCAGCCCTTTCGGCAACACCTGCGTAGCAGATAAAGTCTCACCCGAGGTAGAGGCAGGGTTGGTTGCAAGACTCAAGTGTCTGCAACCTTAGCTGGGACACAGATCCATGATTATAATACTTAATAGATAATTTAGCATTAACAGTTCATTGATCTTCAAACAACAACTACTGCGCAAATAGAACAGAGAATCGCAACATTCACTCAGATATGATGTATTTAAGCACTTTATCATAATCAAACAGTTTATATCTAGCAGATCAAGCACTAAGAAGCTTCATATAGGTGATATCTAGCATTATTACACATTATTAGCACAAAGAATAAGCAAATTTATCTATCTCTATCAAAGCACTTAGCAGGAGAAGTTGTAAACACATCAAGACACACACAAAGTGGAACAACACAATGTTTACATGCTTCACCCCCAACATGGGGCTACGTCTACCAACTCTTCTTCTTTATTGTCTTCAGTCAATTGGTTACAAGCACAGAGCCTCAAAACCCTTCTTCGCCTAGGACAGCAGATCTGCGCATCTCGCAATATCCTCCTTCCTTGCGTCATAGCACAAAGCACTTCACAGTCTATTACAATACCTTGCACCTAGTTCTGCAAGTCTTTCCCAATATGCACAGAGCATATACAAACCATAATTGCACTTAGCACTTAGCTTATGAGCCTTACATCACATAGATTTTTCTTCTTCTTTCTTACATAGCCTAGACATCTATTTATACATTGCAAAATAGGCCTAAACATGGGTTAGTCCATGGGCCAACATCCCATACACATTACATAATCCCAAAAACCAAAAAAGAGGTCAAGATCTCGCGATCTCCACTTCATCTTGCACTCCTCCTTCGACAAGTTGTTGAAGTCCCAAAATAGGTCAAACTTGACTAGATCCCTCAAAACATGGTCAAGGGCCAATAGGCCCCCAACACTCACCTGTCACTCATACTGAGTCACTTTGATGTAGGAAGTTCTACTTCAAATGATTTCAGCTTGGCTCGAACTGCTTAGACTTTTTGTTGTGATACAAGATCTTGTTCACCAAACTCTTGAATGACTGCATCACTCACATGTCCTTTTAGGCGTTGTTCTGTTGTAGTGCTAATATGCTCCAGTTCTAATCCTTGGCCTTCTACCTCTATAAACAACTGATAGGCCTTATCATCCACAGTTTGGATTTTCTAAGTTATCTCCATAAGTTTTATCTCGATAGTATGGATATGCTACTGGGCGGTTCGCTTCTCTTGAGATCTCTTCATTCTCTCCACAACTATCAGGGATTTTAGCTATGCCTAGAGTGCTTCTGCGTGTTGCTTTGCTTCCTAGAGTTGCAACTCTAATGCCTACAATTATGGGTTCTCAATAAGTTTCTCATATATCTTGGCACTGCAATCAACAAATTTCTTGCATTCTAAGGTAAGGGCCTTTAGCCTTTCAACTGCACTCCTGGCAGTTTCTTCTCTTTGGTCCTTTACCTCCTGTGGGGTATTGGGTATAGTGGGTATTTCTAGGTCTGTGATGCATTTTTGCAACTGCTGGATCACTTCTTCAAGTTGCGCTACTTGCTTTATGACTTCATCCTCTACCTTTACTTCTATGATAGTCATAGAGAGAAGTTCTTTGTTTACCTCTTCCTTTACTTCGAGTTCCTCGGTGAGCAACTGTTCCTTCCCTTGATGCAGTTGTGCCTTTTCCTCATCGAAATTCACTTGGAGAGAACTCTTTTCCTATTCAGCAACTCAACATTTTTCTACAAGTACTCCCTGTACTTGTACCAAATCCTGGGTGGCTTGTGTTGTTTCCTCTTGTGCTCGTTGAAGGCGAGCTTCGACTGTATCAGTGAGCTGGTGGAGTTGGGATAGATCATCTCCCGATTTTGCTGTTCCCAATCATAGATGTGCAGTGGAGACTGCACTGCTGGACTGTAGTGCCTGTTGCACCCCTTGGAGCTCGACCTCCATTATATTGTACATCTCCTCTTGCTTAGCTTATTTCTTCTCTGCTATCTCCAACGAAGCATCATTTAGGGTTTATATGATGAAATTGAAATAATCATAGGTGAGAATAGTCTGCATCTTGGTTATAGGGTCTTTTGATCTCTTCTGGGAGGAAGGTTTCAGGGGGAAACCTTCCTTTTCTTCGAGGGGTCCTCCTCATCTCTGGGCAGTGTTACTTCTCCTTTCCTCTATTCATCTTATGTGCTATCTATCTCTTCTCCATCACCTCCTTGCTCTAGTGACATGGGAGCAATCTTCACCGTGGCACTGCCTAAATATTGTACTTCATCAATCTTCTTTGTTTTGCTAGGTCTGGGTGTATCCTACACAGCTTCTAGTCTATCGATGTCGGATATCTCCACAGGGTCTACTGGAATAAGGAGGTCAGTGGACCATTCTTTAGTAATGTCCTCTAAGTCATCCTTCTTCATCTTATAGTAGGATTGAAGTTGTTTCTTGTGCTCGTCGGTTCGCACTGTGATATAAATGAAATGTCGATCAGCGTTGAACTTCATCAAAGGCCTGAATCAGTGTATAGTGTTTGGCATCATGCGAGGATCAGATTGTATGGCTATATTCAGTTGATTGTAGTATGTATGGAACACAACATTTGACTGCCATTGCTTATTCATGTCACTTGAGTACCACAATGTACTGAAATTCATAGCCAATTGTTCAAATGGCTCGATGCCCGGGAAGGTCGCACCTTCCAACATCTCCCAGGCAATGAAAGCGATCAACATCAATAGCCAACTAAAATGAAATTCGTACCCTTGACCCTGGGATTCTTTGCAGTTGGGTTCTAATTGGTTCACCAGGTACTTCGCCCAATTCATTTGTAGGCCCTCCATGCACTTCCCTGTGAGGTCGACTACAAAACCAGTCACTTGGGTGGGTTGGTTCTTGCACAATAACTTCCCTACAATCATCTGACAGGAGAGGCAAACTGTGCCATTATGAATAGAGGCTACCTTATAGCCTCACGTGCCCTTATTGACATTGTTGTAGGTGTCCTTGATCCTTTGTGCGAGAGCGCGGTCCATGGATTTTCTAGGATAGAAATATCCACCATGGTAACAAGACAACAACATATTGACACATTCATTCACCTCTTGGTGTCTTTCGAAGTGGGGAATTTTCATGACATTGACTAGAGTGAACTACACGAGGTTATGGGTCCATGCTTATGGAATTACTTTTGAATTTTTCACTTTTGTTCTAGTCAGATACTTATGAGGGGATAACATGTTGTATACTTTGTGATCTCCGAGGTTGAAGTCGCTAAACTTCAATGCTGTGATCTTATCTTGGTCTTCTTGCACTGCGCATATCCCCTTCGGGAGGTACACTGTGACCAGGTGTAGTCAAAATCTCTGGGCACGTTGTCCTAATTTACAACACCACTTAAAGGTGGTATATAGGTGGGTAAGATAGTCGAGATCAGTTTAACATTTGCTAACTCATCCGTGTTCTTAGCTCACTTCTCATCAGATGGTCGGGATGGTCTTTCTTCGCAAGCAATGGATGGAGACGTTGGCAGTCCTCTCGTGGATGATGCTTGTAGACCTGTAGACATTGACATGACTCTTTCAGTCATGAGGCCGATCAAAAATTCATCAACAACTCTTTCTACAATGCTCAACTCATCCAACATACATGCTCATGTTTAACAATCTCAAGTTCAGGGCGTATCTTAGACACAGTAACGAGATAGGGAGTAGAAGCACGATGATCATTGTATAAACTCAACTTAGTATGCGGGCCCAAATTCTCATTTGGAAAAAGTGGTCTCGGTGCATGGCACGGTGGGATAAATAGGTAACTCGACAACGAGTCACTTGCAATGGGTGTGAGGCCTTCATTAACTTGGTTCTGTCTATTATGGCATGGTCCCAATGGTCAGATGGCGAGATGGATGGCCATAAATGTCTTTCTATACATTTGAAGCATTGATCTAATGGTTATAATGTCCCCAACGGCTATAATTCTTTGTCATGGCGAAGTGCCATGTGTCGTTGTTCTGATATCCTTGCGAAGCTCCAATTTTTCAAATTTTCCTTCTGTGAGGTTCCCTCTGGATCCTTCTACAAATTATTGATCTTGTCTCTCTTCTTACTTAACTTTCTACCTTCTTTCCAGTGAGCTTCGTCTCGGTATTCCTTTTTCCATTCTGATTTTTGCCTTATTTTCACCTAGTCACTTCGCATTGTCGAGATTCTTCCCTAGGGTTTCAGGATACTACTTCTTCTTTGTCTGGGATAGGTACTTCAATCTTCTATGGATCCTCTAGTGTTCTTGCAACTTCAACATTCAGGTTTCTAATGTTAAATAGATTTGATCTGTTCTCCTATTCTTCAATCAAGTGTGCGATCCTTCTAGTCATGAAATATTTTAACTCTTGTTTATTCTATTCCAAAAATTATTCTTCTTCCTTTCGTCTGGATTTATCTCTATCAATCAAAGGTTTTCCTAGTAGCATGGTAAATGGGGTGTTGTCCTCAATAAATTTAATAATCTCAAAATCTTCTTCTGTCGAAGCTCCATTAACATTCATAGGTATGCGACTGAGCTTCCCACATAGGTTTATCAGCTTTCCTCTAAATAACCCTATTCCTCCTAAAGAAGGAATCATAGTAGGCTTCCCTATAGCTTCCCAAGTTCTCTCTGTCATGATATTCACTTGTGTTTCCTTATCTAGAACACAATCAATGTCGAAGTTTCCTATTTTTGCTTCAATGAATTCTTTTTCCTTGAAGATCTCTGATAATTTGACATGTCGGTGGTCATTCAGGGTTTCTTTCATTTGTAGCAACACTTTCTCTGATAACTTTTGGGGTTCTACTATTTATGGATCTGACTTAGGGTTTTCTTGACTCAGATTCATTCCTTCCATCTTAGAAATCATTCTAGGGAAATCCAACACTTCATGGTCCATAGCTTTACAACAAAGACAACTAGGTCTTTTCTCAAGGAATTCCTTAGCAAGATGTCCTAGTTTTCTGCAACTGTAACCAAGGGTTAATCCTCTCTTTTGTTTAAGTGACCCCTAACCTTTCTTGTACTATGTGCTAGGCTCATTGGAGCTATCCTGCAAAAAATTCTTTCTAGGATCCTGCATCCATTTGTTAGTCCAAACATTCTTTCTATGCATAGGTATAACATAGCTTTAACTATTCTTATCAAATCTACTCATATCAAACCTTCTTTCATCTATTAGTGCCTTAGTTTTCAAGCTAGGATAAAATCTATCAAACACACCTAGATCCATACTTTTAGAAACAAAATTTTCCAATTATCTTACTTTTTCATAACACAATGCTTCTAGATCTAGAACTTTTCACTATTCTTACCTTTATCAGAGAACACAGCTTAGAGATCTTACCTTTTTTTCTTCATATATAACCTCTTTTTTTGGCACAGATCTCCTCAAGTCAATTAGAATGTTACACACTAGGGAAACATATCTATGCAAAAGTATTTCACAATCTCAGTTCGAATCTCTGCACAAATATTTTTCTTTCTTAGTTCCCAATAATCATAGTTTTATCTCTGATACTGCACACTTCAGCAGTAGATCTACGCACATAAATGTTCTTCAGTTCCCAGCAATGATAGCTTCAGGTCCCAACAATAGAACCATTTGTTGGAACAGAGGCAGACCCAGGGTTGAATGCTACATCAATGCACCAACAAAACCCTAACTACTGGCCCTTTCGGCAACACCTGCGTAGCAGATAAAGTCTCACCCGAGTTAGAGGCAAGGTTGGTTGCAAGGCTCAAGTGTTTGCAACCTTAGCTGGGACACAGATCCATGATTATAATACTTAACAAAGAATTTAGCATTAACAATTCATTAATCTTCAACCAACAACTACTATGCAGATAGAACAGAGAATCGCAACATTCACTCAGATATGATGTATTTAAGCACTTTATCATAATCAGACGGGTTATATCTAGTAGATCAAGCACTAAGCAGCTTCATATAGGTGATATCTAGCATTCTTACACATTATTAGCACAAAGAATAAGAAAATTTATCTATCTCTATCAAAGCACCTAGCAAGAGAAGTTGTAAACACATCAAGACACACACAAAGTGGAACAACACAATGTTTACATGCTTCACCCCCACCATGGGGCTACGTCTACCAACTCTTTTTCTTTATTATCTTCAGTCAATCGGTTACAAGCACAAAGCCTCAAAACCCTTCTTCGCCTAGGACAGAAGATTTGTGCATCTCGCTATATCCTCCTTCCTTGCGTCATAGCACAAAGCACTTCATAGTTTGTTACAATACCTTGCACCTAGTTTTTCAAGTCTTTCCCAAGATGCACAGATCATCTACAAACCATACTTGCACTTAGCACTTAGCTTACGAGCCTTACATCACATAGATTTTTCTTATTCTTTCTTAAATAGCCTAGACATCTATTTATACATTGCAAAATAGGCCTAAACATGGGTAAGCCCATGGGCCAACATCCCATACACATTACATAATCCCAAAAATGAAAAAAGAGGTCAAGATCTCGCGATATACGCTTCATCTTGCGCTCCTCCTTCGGCAGGCTGTTGAAGTCCCAAAATAGGTCAAACTTGACCAGATCCCTCAAAACATGGTCAAGGGCTAATAGGCCCCCAACACTCACCTGTCACTCGTTCTGAGTCACTTTGATGTAGGAAGTTCTGCTTCGAACGATTTGAGCTTGGCTCGAACTACTTAGACTTGTTGTTGTGCTACAAGATCTTGTTCACCAAACTCTTGAATGACTGCATCACTCACATGTCATTTTATGCATTGTTCTGTTGTAGTGCTAACCTGCTCCAGTTCTACTCCTTAGCCTTCTACCTCTATAAACAACTGATAGGCCTTATCTTCCACAGTTTGGAGTTTCTAAGTTATCTCCATAACTTTTCTCTCGATAGTATGGATATGCTACTGGGCGGTTCGCTGCTCTTGATATCTCTTCATTCTCTCCACAACTGTCAGGGCTTTCAGCTATGCCCAGAGTGCTTCTGCGTGTTGCTTTGATTCCTAGAGTTGCAACTCTAATGCCTACAATTATGGGTTCTCAAGTAGTTTCTCATATATCTTGGCACTGCAATCAACGAATTGCTTGCATTCTAAGGTAAGGGCCTTTAGCCTTTCAACTGCACTCCTGGCAGTTTCTTCTCTTTGGTCCTTTACCTCCTATGGGGTATTGGGTATAGTGGGTAGTTATAGGTCTGTGATGCATTTTTGCAACTGTTGGATCACTTCTTCAAGTTGTGCTACTTGCTTTGTGACTTCATCCTCTGCCTTTACTTCTATGATAGTCACAGACAGAAGTTCTTTCTTTACCTCTTCCTTTACTTCGAGTTCCTTGGCGAGCAACTATTCCTTCCCTTGATGCAGCTGTGCCTTTTCCTCATTGAAATTCACTTGGAGAGAACTCTTTTCCTATTCGGAAACTCAACATTTTTCTACAAGTACTCCCTGTACTTGTAACAAATCCTGGGTGGCTTGTGTTGTTTCCTCTTGTGCTCGTTGAAGGCGAGCTTCGATTGTATTAGTGAGCTGGTGGAGTTGGGCTGGCTCATCTCTCGATTTTGGTGTTCCCAATGATAGATGTGCAGTGGAGACTGCACTGCTGGACTGTAGTGCTTGTTGCACCCCTTGGAGCTCGACCTCCATTATATTGTACATCTCCTCTTACTTAGCTTCTTTCTTCTCTGCTATCTCCAATGAAGCATCATTCAGGGTTGCTATGATGAAATTGAAATAATCATAGGTGAGAACAGTCTGCATCTTGGTTATAGGGGCTTTTGATCACTTCTGGGAGAAAGGTTTTAGGGGGAAACCTTCCTTTTCTTCGAGGGGTCCTCCTCATCTTTGGGCAGTGTTACTTCTCCTTTCCTCTATTCAGCTTATGTGCTATCTATCTCTTTTCCATCACCTCTTTGCTCTGGTGACATGGGAGCAATCTTCACCGTGGCACTACTTAAATCTTGTACTTTATTAGTTTTCTTTGTTTTGCTAGGTCTGGGTGTATCCTACACAGCTTCTGGGCTGTCGATGTCGGATATCTCCATAGGGTCTACTGGAATAAGGAGGTCAATGGACCATTCTTTAGTAATGTCCTCTAAGTCATCCTTCTTCATCTTATAGTAGGATTGAAGTTGTTTCTTGTGCTCGTCGGTTCGCACTATGATATAAATAAAATGTCGATCAGCGTTGAACTTCATCAAAGGCCTGAATCAGTGTATAGTGTTCAACGTCATGCGAGGATTAGATCATATGGCTATCTTCAGTTGATTGTAGTATGTATGGAACACAACATTTGACTGCCATTGCTTATTCATGTCACTTGAGTACCACAATGTACTGAAATTCATAGCCAATTGTTCAAATGGCTCGAGGCTCGGGAAGGTCGCACCTTCCAGCATCTCCCAGGCAATGAAAGTGATCAACATCAATAGCCAACTAAAATGAAATTCGTACCCTTGATCCTGGGCTTCTCTGCAGTTGATTTCTAATTGGTTCACCAGGTACTTCTCCCAATTCATTTGTAGGCCCTCCACGCACTTCCCTGCGAGGTTGACTACAAAACCAGTCACTTGGGTGGGTTGGTTCTTGTATAATAACTTCCCTACAATCATCTAATAGGAGAGGTACACTGTGCCATTATGAATAGAGGCTACCTTATAGCCTCGCGTGCCCTTATCGACATTGTTGTAGGTGTCCTTGATCCTTTGTGTTAGAGCGCGATCCATGGATTTTCTAGGATAGAAATATTCGTCATGGTAACAAGAAAACAATAGCTTGACACATTCATTCACCTCTTGGTGTCTTTCAAAGTGGGGAATTTTCATGACATTGACTAGAGTGGACTACACGAGGTTATGGGTCCATGCTTGGGGAATTACCTTTGAATTTTTCACTTTTGTTCTAGTCAGATACTTATGAGTGGCTAACATGTTGTATACTTTGTGATATCCAAGGTTGAAGTTGCTAAACTTCAACGCTGTGATCTTATCTTGTTCTACTCGCACTACGCATATCTCCTTTGGGAGGTACACTGTGACCAATGTGTAGTCCAAATTTCTGGGCACGTTGTCCCGATTTACAACACCGCTTAAAGGTGGTATATAGGTGAGTAAGATAGTCGAGATCAGCTTAGCATTCACTAAGTCATCTGTGTTCTTAGTTCACTTTTCATCAGATGGTCGGGATGGTCTTTCTTCGCAAGCAATGGATGGAGACGCTAGCAGTCCTCTCATGGATGATGCTTGTAGACCTGTAGACATTGACATGACTCTTTCAGTCATGAGGCCGATCAAAAATGCATCAACAACTCTTTCTACAATGCTCAACTCATCCAACATACATGCTCAGGGTTAACAATCTCAAGTTCAGGGGGTATCTTAGACATAGTAATGAGATAGGGAGAAAAAGCACGATGATCATTGTATAAACTCAACTTAGTATGTGGGCTCAAATTCTCATTTGGAAAAAGTGGTCTCGGTGCATGGCACGGTGGGATAAATAGATAACTCGACAACGAGTCGCTTGCAATGGGTATGAGGCCTTCATTAACTTGGTTCTGTCCATTATGGCATGGTCGCAATGGTCAGATGGCGAGATGGCTGGCCATAAATGTCTTTCTATCCATTCGAAGCATTGATCTAATGGTTATAATGTCCCCAACGACTATATTTCTTTGTCATGGTGAAGTGCCATGTGTCGTTGTTCTGATATCCTGGCGAAGCTCCAATTTTTCAAATTTTCCTTTTGTGAGGTTCCCTCTGGAGCCTTCTGCAACTTATAGATCTTGGCTCTCTTCTTACTTAACTTTCTAGCCTTCTTTCTAGTGAGATTCATGTTGGTATTCCTTTTTCCATTCTGATTTTTGTCTTCTTTTGACCAAGTCGCTTTGTGTTGTTGAGATTCTTCCCTAAGATTCTAGGATAATACTTCTTCTTTATCTGGGATAGGTACTTGAATCTTCTGTGGATCCTCTATTGGTCTTGCAACTTCGACATTTTGGTCTCTAATGTTAAATAGCTTCGCTCTATTCTCATGTTCTTCTATCAAGTGTGTGATCCTTCTAGTCATGAAATATTTTAACTCTTGTTTATTCTATTCCAAAACTTCTTCTTCTTCCATTCGTCTGGCTTGATCTCTGTCAATCCAAGGTTTTCCTAGTAGCATGGTAAATGGGGCGTTGTCCTCGATAAATTTGATAATCTCAAAATCTTCTTCTATCGAGGCTCCACTAACATTCATAGGTATGCGAGAAAGCTTCCCACATAGGTTTATCAGCCTTCCTCTGAACAACCCTATTCCTCCTAATGAAGGGATCATAGCAGGCTTCCCTATAGCTTCCCAAGTTCTCTTTGTCATGATATTCACCTGTGTTTCCTTATCTAGAACAAAGTCAATGTTGAAGTCTCCTATTCTTTCTTCAATGCATTATTTTTCCTTGAAGATATCTGATAATATGACATGTCGGTGGTCATTCAGGGTTTCTTTCATTTGTAGCAATACTTTCTCTGATTCTTTCTGGGGTTCTGATATTTCTGGATTCGCCTTAGGGTTTTCTTGATTCAGATTCATTCCTTGCAGCTTAGCAATTATTCTATGGAAATCCAACACTTCATGGTTCATAGCTTTACAACAAAGATAACTAGGTATTTTCCCAGGTCATTCCTTAGCAAGATGTCCTGGTTTTCTTCAACTGTAACAGAGGGTTATTCCTCTCTTTTGTTTAAGTGATCCCCATCCTTTCCTATACTGCGCGCTAGGCTCACAGGAGCTAACTTGCAAAAAATTCTTTCTAGGATCCTGCATCCATTTGTTAGTCCAAATATTCTTTCCATGCATAGCTATAACATATCTTTCACTATTATTATTAGATATACTCATATCAAACCTTATTTCATCTATTAGTGCCCTAGTTTTCAAGCTAGGACAGAGTCTATCAAACACACCTAGATCCATACTTTTAGAAACAAAATTTTCCAATTATCTTACTTTTTCAGAGCACAAAGATTCTAGATGTTGAACTTTTCACTATTCTTACCTTTATTAGAGCATAGAGCTTATAGATCTTACCTTTTTTTCTTCAGATCTGACCTCTTTTCTTGGAACATAGCTCCTCGGGTCAAGTAGAATTTTGTGCACTAGGGAAACATATCTATGCACAAAGATTTCACAATCTCGGGTCGAATCTCTACACAAATCTTCTTCTTTCTTAGTTCCCAATAATCATAGTTTTAGTTCTGATACTGTGCACTTCAGCAGTAGATCTATGCACAAAAATTTTCTTCAGTTCCCAACAATCACAGTTTCAGGTCCCGTCAACATAAGCATTTTTTGGCACAGGGGAAGATCGATGGTTCAATGCTACAACAACGCACCAACAAAACACTAACTACCGACCCTTTTGGCAACACCTGCGAAGAAGATGAAGTCTCACCTGAGGTAGAGGAAGGGGTGGTTGCAGGACTCAAGTGTCTACAACCTTAGCTGGGACACAAATCTGTGATTATAATACTTAACAGAGAACTTAGCATTAATAGTTCATCAATATTCAACCAATAACTATTGCGCAGATGGAACAGAGCATCGTAACATTCACTCTGATCTGATGTATTTAATCACTTTATCATAAACAGGCAGGTTGTATATAGAAGATCAAGCACTAAGCACCTTCATATAGGTCAGATATAACATTCTTACACATTATTAGCACAAAGAATAAGCAGATTTATCTATCTCTATCAAATCACTTAGAAAGAGAAGTTATCAACACATCAAAGCAAGCACAAAGAGGAACAACACAGTGTTTATGTGGTTCATCCCCACCCTGGGGCTATGTCCATCAATGCTTCTTTTTTATTGTCTTCATTCAATCAGTTACAAGCATATAGCCTCAAAACCCTTCTTCGCCTAGGACAGGAGATCTCTGCATCTTGTTAGATCCTCCTTCCTTTCATCATAGCACAAAGCACCTCACAGTATGTTACAATACCTTGCACCTAGCTCTGCAAGTCTTTCCCAGTATGCACAAACCATCTACAAACCATTCTTGCACTTAGCACTTAGCTTATCAACATTACATCACATAGATTTTTCTTCTTCTTTCTTACATAGACTAGACATCTATTTATACATGACAAAATAGGCCTAAACATGGGTAAACCCATCGGCCGACATCCCATGCCCGTTACATAATCCCAAAATCCAAAAAAGGGGCTGAGATCCCACGATCTTCACTTCGTCTTGCGCTCCTCCTTCAACAGGTTTTCGAGGTCCCAAAATAGGTCAAACTTGACCAGATCCCTCAAAACTTTGTCAAGGGCCAAAAAAAATCTTTCAATGCTTCATTCATCAATCTCATGAAAGTAATTGGCACATTTGTCAAACTAAATAGCATGACAAGCGATTCATACAAAACTTCATTCATCTTGAATGTTATCTTCCATTCATCACCTTCCCTCACTCTAATCTGATGATATCTGCTCTTCAAATCAACTTTTGAAAAAAAACATTGCTCCACTCAAGCAATCCATCATGTCATCCATCTTGGGTAAAGGAAATCTACACCTGATGGTGATTTTGTTTATAGCCCTCGATTATGTACACATCCTCCATCCACTATCCTTCTTCGGGCTTAACACTGTTGGCACAACTCATGGACTCAAACTTTCTCTAATCAACCCTTTGTCCATCAAATCCTAGACTTTCTTCTTAACTTCTCCATTCTCCTGCAACATCAATCTATACACTACTTTGTTTGGTAAACTCGATCCTGGTATAAGGTCAATATGATGGATTATACTTTTGATGGGAAGAAACGAACAAGGTAAATCGTCCACCACTATATCAGCGAAATTCTCCAACATTTCCTGAATCTCCTCAGGTAGATAATCTATTAAGGTACTAGTTAATATGACTCTAGGTTTTCTCACCACAACAAAATGCATTTATTCATCTTTCTTGACTTCATCGAGAATTTCCTTCCCACTCATGAGAGGTATAGTGCTTCTTGTCTCTTATTTCACCTTCTTGTCTTCAATTGGCATCAACATATGCATCCTACCATTCTTATCCAAGGTGTATGTGTTCTTTCTTCTGTCATGAATAACATTCCTGTCAAATTTCCACATCCTTCCCAACAAAATATGACAGACATCCATGGCAATAACATCACATAATATCTCATATCTATATCCCCCTATATTAAATTCAACTAAACACTATTTAGTGACTGTTACCTGATGTGCTTTTTGCAACCACAAAACCTTTTGTGGGATTGGATGTGCAACTATTTCCAATTCTAGCTTTTCCACCATCTCTGTGGATACTAGATTATCCATGCTTCCACTGTCAACAATTACCTTGCATACCCTATCCTTGATCTTGCAAGAAGTTATGAACAAACTGTTCCTTTGGACTGGATTCTCCATCTCTTTCTCTGGCTTCAATAGAACTTTCCTCCTCATTAAGGATATTTCACCTTCTGTATCTTCTACCTCAACATTTTTCCTTTGCGATTATGAAATGTGAGCTTCGCCTCCTCCATTTCTTTTTCTATCGGGACATTCAAAATATTTGCGTTCGATCTTTCCACAGACAAAACACTTTATTTTACCTCTTCCGCCTCTGCCTCTTCCTCTTCCTCTTTCTTGAGGAAAAGTCTGCCTATTGGCATAATGTCCTCCTTGTGAGATTCCTCCCCTTTCTGGGTGGTTATGAGGTTTATTTTCTTCATCCTTGGGATTCTATACTCTATCCTGGGCAATTTATTTGCCTCTTCTCTGAATTCTACCTCTACCCCTTTGACCTTGCTTTCGGGCCAATTTCACATTTTTATTTGAAGCAATCTGATAAGCATCTTCCAAATTCCGGATTGTCATCATGCTCATCTCATATTGAATTTCATATCTCAAGATATTCGTGTATCTGGCGACTTTTTCATCATCACTCTCACGATTTCCAACTCTAATGTTGCATTTGTAAAATTCTTCAGTGTATTCCTTCACTATCATCCCTTTCTGTCTCAAATATGCATTCTTCAAAATAGATTAATTTGGTAATATCTGGGCATAAACTTGGTTTTCATCTTTTCTACCATCCTATCCCATCTTTTGATTCTTTGTTTTCCTTTGCAACACCTGTCAGCCGACAGTTCATCCCACCACAGTGTTGCATGCCCTTTCAGCCTAATGAAGTGTTCTTTACTTTCTTATCTTCTTCGATATCCTCATAATAAAAGTATTTATCTAGAGCTCTAAACCAATATAGTATCTCCTCAATGTGTAAGTTTCCTTCATACATTGGGATGTCCATTTTTTCTTTGGCCCCTATTCTTGCAACAACTTTGAATAGATGTTCCTCTGTAGCATCTTCGGCTACAACTTCTTCTTTGGCTCCGGCTTCATTTTCTCCTTTTCCCTCAGTGATATCTCCAGTATTAGGTGTTCGCCTCTGTGTTGTCTCCATAGCATTCAATCGAGCACAAAGTTCTCTCGTTTCCCTTTCCACGGCTAGATCAGGAAAGGTTCTCTCTTTATGTATTCTCGATGACATTATTTCAATATGTCCACACAGAATCCAAATCACAATTGTCCTTTGTCTTCCATCTACAGAAAACAAAAGTTGTTATTGTTATGAGGGAAAAACTCTCTATGGCCAAGGGTAGACCACAACAGACAGGTATGAATGTAGAGATCAACTCAATTCCATTTTATGCTTTATAAACTAATGTGAAAGATAATAAAGAGGCCTACCTCGATACGACGTTCGATGATGTTCCATCGTTAAGCACTTCAACCCAAAGCTTTATACCTGCAATAAGTTATCAACAAACACACATAGAAAGTACATGGTGATAGAATAAAGGGGTTAGCACATTAGATAACATAATCCATTAATAAACATTACAAACATGCCCATGGATAATAATCAATTATCATATATTTGCACGATACAAATAGGACAGGAAAGGAGTATTTGTATTAATAATTGATCAACAGAAGTGGCAACATTATAGACTTTCATGTTGGCATGGTTCGAAACCAAGGAACCAAGTTCCTTCCAACTGGGCCTCCACCACTTCAATCCTCCACCAAAGGTAAGCTCATAGGAAAGAGACAATGAGGTTCTCTCAACAATAGGGAAATATATTAGGGGATAAACACTGTGTTCAAACTTGAGGGACAAAGGGATGTAGACTCAATATGAAGTAATTTCTCCAAAGTAACTTTGCTCTCAAATTTGAATGCTTTCTCCTCTTTTCCATAGCTCACAATTGTTCTTTTATAGTCCTAAAAATGCAACTGAAGGGCCGAGTTAGAACGTTTCCAATATGTGGAAGGCCAAGGATCAGAGATGTTCTGTCGTGACATGGAAACTCTACTCCATTTTTTTATTTTCTGGCACAAATCCTTATGTACACGGGCTGTAGTGGAGCAGCCTATGTATACACATGTTGTATAGCAGATAAGGCACGCATATGTGGAAAAATGTGTCTTTTTGGCTCTGGATTCATCAAAAAGGGATGACAAGTCTACATAGGGAAATAGAAAAAAGCTCTCTGCGCAAGATATAAATGGTGGGGAAAATATTTCTATAATAGATGCCCCCTAATGTGTGAGATCAGAGGAGTATCTACGATGGATGAAATACATTATAAATAACCCACAAGTCGAGTCGTAGAGAACTAGCTGGACAAATCAATTGCTCATTACATTTTGTACTGACTTTGCATACATGGCTACCAAGAATACAATGCACATCCATGTGAAAAATATACCAAATAAGTGTCTGTGGACATGAATAGGAAAACACAAATGCGGTTATATTCTAAAAGTTGTCATAGTTAGGAGCAAGGCCCAGTGAAATCAGTCTCAAAATAAATCTGAAGATATTTGTATACCATGGAGTACAATCTGATCTCCCATGATTATTGAAGTCAAATAGGTGCTAGTCCAATGAAAGGGAAGCAACAACTCAGGAAATTTGTGGCCATGTAGTGATGTCTTCAAGTCTTCTACACTATCTGCCAAGGGTGCTAGTCTACATCATGTGAATAAAGGAGTTGAGGCCGAACATAATGATACATTGTTTGATTACTGGTCATTGAGGTATACCATTAACAAACACGAGACAACCTACCAATAATGAAAGTAGGTATCAAGGCATTGAGTACATTCCTACAAGTGTGAATAAAGGAGTCGGTGTCGAACACTTGAGAAATCCATTGATCAGGAGACATTGATGTATTTTCATATTTCAATGGTGAGAGAGCCTGCCACTAACAACTACAAGCCTCAAGGTAATCATAAAACTCTAGGTCACATATCCATAATAAATGAGATGAAGTTGATGGAAAGAGACCTACTGAAAGGAGAGCATTAAGGCATCTCTCATCAGTCAGCACGAGAAACAAAGCAGGAGCTTCATGATTTGGTGGATATCGGATGAAGAACATGATCATGAACCAATGACCCTATGCTTCTTCCGCGTGTACCAAATGCAAGCAGTATATGAAAAATACCATCTGAATAGCATCCAATGATGAAAACTACTGACAAAGATGAGGAAACCACCAATAAGGCTAAGTTTGAATAGTCTTCTTGCCGTTGAACACAAGGGAAACTACCTAGTCAGTGACCAATGATGAAATGTCAATTGTTGGGTTCAAGGTGACCTACTGATGATGCAAGTAGGGCTAGGGTGCATGATAAGACCATAGTATCATGTGATTCTGATACAAACTGAGGGTATGGCCGACATGTAAAGTCAATATTTTTGAGGAGTGGTTGACACAGGTTGATATACTTCCTTTGAACAAGAGCATGAGACATATGGTGGACCCTGATAGCATAGACTCAATGATGTGACTATTATACGCAAGAGGCATCAATAACGTTCTCTATAGGGACTGGAAGAGTAACCAGTCGGTAGAGAAAACTTTGTAATGAGATCAGCTTCATAAGGCCATGCTAAACCCAAAATTATGATGACAGAAGGACTCAATAATTTTGTGCTCTGTTCAAAGGTGACACGATTACTGCCAATTAAAATATAGTACTCCCTTCCTGCCCGTCTTTTTTTGTTTTTTCATAAGAAATGAATGCTATGATACAGAGGAGGAAACAAGTGTTGCAAGGAAGAAAAACTAGTTCCAACAGTGGAATGTGCCTATGCTCAATGCAAGGAAATGCATGTAGGAGATGGATACTTGAGGTGATGTTCCCTTCATGGTATAGAGTGTCAAACTACGAAGGATATAAACAAGGCTCTTCTTGTTTGAGGATGCAAAAACTGCTTAGGCAACGGTTTATAACGCAAAGCGAGAACCAGCTAAAGGCTCAATACTGCAAGTGAGGGCATGAGATGCATCACAACTTAATGCCAAAAAATATCCTTTTTTATGTCCTGTAGTCTACTTGGTATGAAAATGGGGTAAAATTGTGCCAAATAGACGTCTTTTCAAATCTAATCTACGAGTGTGAAAAAGACAAGTTCACTCGACAATCTTTTCTATTTTTTATAATGAGTCGGAAA
>JASDQU010096399.1:0-18560 GCA_032191745.1 Picea mariana | reverse complement strand
CTTTATTTCTTTCATTCTCCTCATCCTCTCTTGAATTTCATATCCTTTTGCTTCTTATTCAACTCCTGTGCGGCTATATTGACGCCTTCCTCCTTTTTTTATAATGTCTCCAACTTTTGATCCTCTTATAGAATTGTCCATAGTTGCACACATTTCTCATATAACTCTGCAATGTCCTTAATATTCTACGCCATGTTCTCCATTTTCCCTACAACTTCTTGCTCTCTCTGTTAGCGCACTTCTGGTGGAATGGTTGGGATGAAATTTTCTACCAGGTCTGATATTTCCTGTCTGTAGTTGTCCATAGCCCATGCAATCTTTTGGATCTTTTCTTCTGCACTTAACACTTTTTCTACTGTGGTGTTTGGAATAGTTTGAAAGACTTCCTCAAGTCATTGTTCTAGTTTCTCTACCAGGTGTTGGGGTCTAAAGATTTCTAAAAACAACCTTAGTTTAACATTAATTTATCAACCCGAGGATTCATCTTTTATCTCAAGAATATTAGCAAAGTCTATGCAGATAGCTCGTAGAGGCTAAAATCGTTTAGTTAAAGAAAATCTGAGTTTATCAACAATCAAGTTCCTCAAACATTCATTAAATATTCTAGGAATTGAAATCTAATGCTGTGAAATGGAAAGGAACTAATTAGTCTATTGAATTCATTTTAACTAAAAGAAGTAATTGAATCTAAATAAAGACTTGCAGAATTGACTATTACTATGAATCAAATTACTGGAAAGGAAAAGGCGAATTACTCTATCTATGTAAAGAAACAACGACTGTAATCTAATCGAAAGAGACAACAATTGTACTTATATTGAAAGGAACAATAACTATATCTTAATGAGAAGGAACAAGAAATGTAAATTAATTGAAAGGAACATCAATTGCAAATCTAAGTAAAAGGAACAGTGCATATGAAATTATGAGGAACTATCATGCATCAAACCTCAGTAATAGAAACTCAAAAAACAATCATTTAATGCTTAAGGAAATGTCTATTTCTTTCACACAAATGATATAAAATCATCAACACACTTATGCATTCATTTAGCTACTGTAAAAGAGAATCAAATCACAAAACAAAAATTGAACTGATACAATTACAGGTCGAACAGTAGCTCCTTCAGACTGGGCCCTTGGTCCTTAGAAGCACTGCTACTCAAAACTCAGTATGTAGAAATGGTAAAACTGTTGAAATCTTTTATTGATTTCATAGCTGGTACAACATTTACAAAAACTGCTAACGCAGAGAAATTCTAAGTTCTGAGTTCTTGGGTGCAATTATTCTATATCCCTTCCAGGATCTATTGCCTCTTATATATTACAATAATCTGGGTAAATTAAGCTATCCTCAGGATCGAGAGATCCTCAAGATTTCTTTACTATTATAAAGTTACAATATAAGAAACTCAATCATCTTCAACACTGTCTTGCACCAAAAAGTCCTCAACCTCCAATAGCTTGCGCATCTTCAAGATTTCCTTTGCTATCTCAGGTTTGACTATGTTTAACCAATCCTGTAACAAAATCAAACAATTCCAATCATATTTTAGGATTTATGTAATCTAATTTCAACAATAACGCTAAAGGGTATATTATTCATTGTCTATCCTATTTGCTCCTAATTAACCGAAAACTCAATCAAGATGATATCATGAAATGTGGGAAAAAGGAAGATATTTATACCTTTTTCATAACCTAACATACCCCCCATCTTACCTTCTTGCATGTCCTCATGCAAGATGAGATATTGCATGTAAAGTAGTAATCTTGTAAGGTGAAAAGGTTGGTTCACCAGGCCTCCTAAATCCATTGCTTCTTTTGAGTTCTCCAAAAGTAGCATCCTCCCTTTTCTTGTTAATTTGATAATCTTTTTGGTAACTTTCTGGAGGAAACCAGATGATAGGGGGATTATATCTGCACCCAATCCAAGCAGGTCCTTCCTCTTGGAGCAGTCTATAATACCTATCTATTCTGAAGGTAGCTACAAAGAAATTCCTGTACGCAAAGGGTTCCCTACTCTTTACTTCACTGGAGGATGCATCCCATCTCATTTTAGAAGCAGCACGAGCTTCTTCCTTAAGCTCTCTAAAACGTGTGATACCTGAACATATAACCTGTAGATGGATAGGGACTAAGAAGTCTATGACCCCCCCTCTTTTCAT
The DNA here is from genome assembly GCA_032191745.1 of Picea mariana. NCBI lineage: Eukaryota > Viridiplantae > Streptophyta > Pinopsida > Pinales > Pinaceae > Picea > Picea mariana. The sequence continues at coordinate 16,392 of JASDQU010096399.1, read as the reverse complement.
AAAGGTTTTATGTCGCATAATGGATGGAAAGGACTTTGGAGGCTCTCCTCTGACCCATAGATCTACCCCAGTTTCCCTCTTTAGGAAGGTTTTGTGAGATTTACCCCATCTAACTTGGTTCTGAGTAAATGAAAGAAATTCCTGAAACTATATGTCACCTATGAATTGTCTAGGGTTATCTTTCCTTTCTTCTTCCAAAATGAAATTATGAAAGTATAACTCACACAGAAGGTATTGTACCTTTTCGTCCTGCTCTCTGAAACATGAAATAAAATCAGATACAGTGGAAAATGAAATGGGTTTACCTACCCTGATGGCCTTCACTCTCAATAAAAGATATTGTTCCAACAAGAATAAAGTGTAATTGGTGGCAGGGGATCTACAATTGATAACATCAGAGTAAACATCACATATTTCTTTGATTTTCTCCAAAGATTTTTCCAATTGGGTTTGTACCTTCTTTACCTTCGCTTAGGCTCTGGTGAGCTTAGCATAGGTCTCACTCTCTGTTGTTGTCATGTCCCTAAGTTGTTTAACAATATTTTGATGTTCATCCCTAGTGACCATCTCATCTTGGTTTTGATCCAATGCTCATTGGGCTTGTCCCAGCTCTACCTTTAGCTTATCAATGGTGGCACCCTGTGCTTGAGATTATGATTTTTTGTATTCTTCCATAGTGCCCTTCTCCTCCCTGGATTGAGTTAATGCTTGCTGGGCCTGTGTAATCTCTGCTTCCAGTCTATCCACAATATCACTTTGATTCTAGGATTGGAGTGCCTGATGATCTTCCATAGTCAGTAATTCATTTCTGTTTTGAATAAAGGTTTGTTGAGACTACATCAATTCTTCCTCCAATATCCTGATGGTAGCATTCTTCTCAAGGGTTTTAGTTGTTTCCTCTAATACTGGGGTATCTGTCTACACCTCAACATCAATTGTTTCTATAGTTTTCATCATTTCCTGTGTTTCTAAGGGAATTACTTCCTCATTTTGAGCTACTGCCTCTTCTACTACTATTTCTTCAGGGTTTGTCTATATCCCTACAAAATTTGTAGTGACTGCTTCTTTAGGAAGAGGGTTTCTTCCTTTCACTATGGCCCTTTTGTTTTTCTTTCTTCTATGGGACTTATCTGCTTGTTCTAGCTGCTTACTCAATTCTTTAATAATTTCCATGAATTTGCCCACCTTCTGCTTTAATACTTCAGCCTCCTTAGCCTTTTTCTTCAACAATTTGTTTTCTTTTTTTAACTTTCTAATTTTCTTATGTCTCTTGGATGATTTCTATTTATGAGAGGTCTCAAGGTCTTCTTCATTCTGGCCAGGATATGGTTGTTCCTCTGTTCCTTCCAAATGTTTTTTCTGTCCAAGAGGAATTTTAATTTCAAAATGAGGTTCTTCCTATGCTGTGTTCTCTGGGAAAGACATTTCAATATCAGGAAAATCTTCAGCTAGTTTTGAAGAGGAGGCTTGTTCTGGGCATTTTTCTGGATTATTTGTGCCTTTGTCAATTGAGGTTCCTAAGATCCCCAAAACCTGAGCTATTTATACCTCATAACTCTTCAAAAATTGTTCTGTCATATGTTCTAATGTTGGTTGGGTGTCTTCCTGATCATTCCTTTGTGAGGTTTGTTCTGCTTGCCCAATTTCTTGAACATTTTCCTATAGAGATTGTTCTGTAAAATTCTGAAGTTCTTCAGGCTGTTTTGTTGTATCTTGAATTGCTTCAGTCGTTTCTTGAATTCATCTGCTTCTCCTCCTTGTCTAAATTATGGATTTAGGGGAAACTGTTGCTCTCTTCCTCTTTTTTGTTAATGCCTATGTTTGTGAGGTCTGGGCCTCTATGATTTGGGTAGGGTCTGCCTCAACTTTAGTTTGAGGAGATGGAATTTCTCTTTGGGCAGTAGTCTCCTCTGCTTGTTTATCTTCAATTTCCTGTGGTGGGTCTTCATGGCATAATTCAGGCTGCTCCAGTTGTGGAGGTCTATTGGCCTCAATCAGACTATCCCAGGTCAATTGAGTTTGACTCAGTGCTTTATTTGTTATCAGTTTAACTAATCTGTGGTGGCTGATAACAATAATAGGATCCTTGGACTTTTGTGTTCTTAAGGAAACCTCATGTAATATGGCATTCATAAATAAAGGTAGATTAAGTACTAACCATTGTTTTAAGGCTACCATCAATTTGAGGTGGCGAGGTCGAATTACGTCGTATCATCCATCACAGGTGATGTAGCGCTAAATTACCCCTGCCAGTTCCTTCCATGGTTCCCTGAGGGTATTGGGATTAAGTCCCTTTCCCTTATTATCCAATTCTTCCCCAGGGTCTATGAAAGATTCCACAACTTCCTTCAGTGCTGTGTATATTCCTGTCCACTGAATGCCCATGTTAGGGAGGTTTGTGACCTTTGCTAAGATTTTTGGGGTGACTGATATTCATATGCCTCGCATCATAGAGATTTCTCCTTACAAATTATGAAAGAATTCAAGCGTGACATTCATGTCATATCCTTGAAAACAGTTGAAATACTCCGTCCACCCCAGACAGTGTAGGATTTATATTTCCTTCTCTGTAACCTGTAGTAAAGTTGTCTTCGTTCCCACACTTCTGCCACCCATTTTTGTGAGAAAATTTGAATGAATATCATTCCTGATAAGGGATGGCGTAAAGAAGTGTAAGGATGCCAAGTAAATGTGTGCCTAAGACTACTTATTATAATATAAAGGCAATACATCATTCAAGTGTATTTGTATGTATAAGGGAAAAAGAAACGAATTATGGTGGTTACAGGTTATGAACAAGGTTGAAGATATTTCGAAGAAATTAATCCAAAAAACAATTTGATAAGGTATGGGAGATAGTCCACAAAATAATGATAGATTGTTGTGATGATAATTAGAAATAATGCTAGTGAAAATTATTTGGTGAAATTCATACCCCAAAGGAATGGCTTGGCGTTTTATCAACAATGTAGGGAAGGAACGATGAAATGAAAAACATGTGTGCAAAAAGGAACAACAAGTGTTCAAGAGGAACAGTAGGCACGCAAAAGGAACAACAGGCATTCAAAAGGAACAACAAGTGTTCAAAAGGAACAGCGGGTGTGCAAAAGGAACAACAAGTGTTCAAAAGGAATAACAGGCATGCAAAAGGAACAACAGGTGCACAAAAGGAACAACATGTGTGCAAAAGGAACAACAAGTGTTCAAAAAGAACAACAGGTGCGCAAAAGGAACAACAAGTGTTCAAAAGGAACAACGGGCGTGCAAAAGGAACATCAAGCATTCAATATTTGCCCGTTTACTGTTGTAAAGGGAAAAAATGGTGGATTTTCCATGAAAGACAAGGTCTCTGTGACAAGATAAAGCAAGAGTGAGGAACATAAATGAGTGTCGGTCGTGTTCATTATGATTTTCTCAATTGGCTTTCATAATAATAAACAAAAAGGAAACTAATAACACAATAATTTCTAGGAGAAAGTTATATACAATATTTACAGTGTCAACAAAATTCATCATTTATGGAGTTGGGGTGGCTGGGTTACCGTCCCAGCCATCCAAAATTTGAACTGTAGGATCTTTACTTACTTCCTAGTAGAAGGATTATTTTGAAGGCAGATGATGGTAAAGTCATATCCGATGCCCATTAACCAGAAATGGAGATCCAGAGCCATCAATGGTGCTTAAGTTTACCATGCCATTATCATGGACTTCCTTAATTTCATATGGTCCCAGCCACCATGTCTATAACTTTCCCGAAAAATCGTGAAATCTGGAATCATAGAGAAGCGTCCAATCACCCTTCTTGAATGATTTCTTATTGATATGCTTGTCGTGCCAGGCCGCTCTCTGTTGTTGAATAATAGCTGTGTGCTCCATAGAAGATAGGTGTGCTTCATCCAATTCATTGAGTTGCTGAAGGCGTTGTTTATGTGCCACTGTTAGATCCAGTCCAATTTCTTGGTCCATCCTTAGGGTTTTAATCTCAAACTCAATTGGGAAGATGGGTTCTTTTCCATAAACTAGGTGATAGGGAGAGTAGCCAGTGGTGTTACACCATGTTGTTTGATAAGCCCATAAGGAATTTGGAAACTTAGTAGCCCAATTCTATCGATTTGTTGAGACAGTCTTTGTCAATATTTCCTCCAGGACCTTATTTGTGCTTTCTACATTCCCATTTTCCTGTGGGTGATATGGAGATGTAACTCTATGCTTAATATGATAATTTTCGAGGGTGGTGGTGATTCTATGAGCTATAAATTGTGACCCTCCATTAGTGATTACTTCCCTGGGTAGTCCATAGCATACAAATAGTTTAAAGAAAAATTTGATGACTACCTCTTATGTTTCATTTGGTAGGGCTTCTATCTCTACCCATTTAGTCATGTAGTCCATAGCTACTAGAATATAAGCCTTCTGATTTCACTTTGGATTGAAGGGGCCAACAAAGTCTAGTGCCCATCTTTCAAATGGTTCTGCGACTATTTGTTCTTTCAAGGGCATTGCATCTGCTTGTCCTGGTTTTCCCATCCATTGACAGTTGTCGCAGGTCTGGATGTATTTCTTCGCATTCCTAAATATTGAGGGCCAATAGTAACCCATCTGTAAAATTTTGCATCTAGTCTCGCAGTCTACAAAATTCCCACCACAGGGTTCGTCATGTCCCACCTTTAGTATGTCGTATATTTCATCATCTCGTATGCATCTGCGGATCTGGAGATCAACTCCTGTGTGGAAGAGATATCCACTGATCCAAGCGAATCGTGCGCTACGTTGGATTATTAGTTTTCTTTCCCTCGATGATAAATGTTATGGTAATCTTCTCACCGCCAGATAATTTATGACATCAGCGTACCAAGGTGGCTTTGTAGTAACGACAAACAGATGTTCATCTAGAAATTGATCTTCAACTGTTAAGGACTCGTCTATTTTGGGTATGTGGGATAGGAAGTCTGGGACAAGATTTTCTTTCCTAGGTCGATATTTGATGGTGATGTCAAATTCCTGCAATAGTAATAACCACCGAGTGACCCGTCCATTAGTAATTGGTTTATTAGCTAGATATCTAATAGCAGAATGATCAATATACATAATAACAGGATAGCCTGCTCTATAATGGAGAAATTTATTGATGGCATGTATAACAGCTAAAAATTATTTTTCTATTACTGTATAATTAAGTTTAGCTAGAGTAAGATTCTTGCTAATAAAATAAATGGCATAGGGTTTCTTGTCTTCTTCCTGTCCAAGGACAACGCCTATGGAAATATATGATGCATCGATGGAGATGTGAAATGGTATTTTCCAATTTGGTCCCCTCAACACCAGTTCTATCGAGATCATCTTCTTGAGTCTTGCAAATGCCACATCACACTTGTCAGACCACTAAAACTCTACATTACCAGTCAAAGCATGTAAAGGTGCAACAGTTCTTGCAAAATTTTCCATAAATCTACGATAATATCCTGAAGTGCCAAGGAAACTACGTACCTCAACTTGTGTGTGTGGTGTAGGTAGATTAAGGATTACCTCTATTTTTGTTGGATCTACTCTAATTCCATCTACAGAAATATAATGCCTTGGTACCACACCTTCCATCATCATCATGTAACATTTTTCGTGGCTTAAACATAACCTGGTCGCAATGCACTGTTATAGTACCTTCTCCATATTATTCAGTGCTTGATCAAAGTCATCGCCATAAGGAGTGAAATCATCCATGTAGACTTCAATTCCTTCACTGATCAGATCGTTGAATATGCTTAGATGGCCCTTTGAAAAGTGGTTGGAGCATTACAAAGTCCAAAGGGAAATACTCTGTATGCAAAGGTGTCCCAGGGGCATGTGAATGTAGTTTTATATTGATCTTCTGGGGAAATCTGAATCTTATTCTACCCATTAAAACCATCTAGGAAAGAAAAGAATTTCTTCCCTGCCAAAGTATCCAGGACCTGATCGATGAAAGGCAAAGGGAAGTGGTATTTTTGAGTGGCTTTGTTAAGTTCCTTGTAGTCAACACAGATTCACCATTTCCCATTTTTCTTTGGGATGATCACTAATGGGGAAACCTACCGACTATCTAAGATGGGATATATAAAATCTACATCCAACATCTTTTTTAATTATTCCTTAACAATATCCCTGAGATGGGGATTCAGTCTTCTCTGCGCCTGTCAGATAGGTCGAGCGTCTTTTTCAATATAAATGTGGTGTGTGCAGAGTTGCGGATCAATACCTTTCATATCAGAATACTCCCATGCAAAAGATTGCTGGTATTTGGAGAGGACTTGAATTAGATTTTTTTGTTGTTGTTAATCTAAATTGGCATTGATGTTCAGAGACCTCCTTGGTGCAATCTTGATGGATTTGTTGTTATGAACAACTGTAGTTGGAATTTGTTGTTCCATTAAATATTCCATCAGGTCTCCTTGTGCTTCACAGTCTAGAACAACTTGGAGCATATGGCAGGTTGGGTTGCTCACGGTGGCTGGGCTATTAATAAACCCACTGATTACATCATCCTCTAGTTGGTTTTTAAGTTTGAGGGCTTCTTTCAACGTAAGAAGGGCTCATAAATCCTTTTTTGGGTATCATGGTGGTGGTAATTGTGGATATACGAAAGTTGGGCTTGGCTTGGTAGAAGGATATAAGATGATATTCTTCGTGATACCCCCTCTGGCGATTGTCATATTACCCATTTGGCATCCTATGTATGCATCTTTTGTTGTGAGCCATGGCCTACCCAGTATCAATGGATTCCCTTCAAGTCCACTTCTTGGGTTGATGATGAGGAAGTCTGCTGGATATTCCCAAGAGTCGACGAAGATGGCTATATCATGTAATGTGCCAACTGGTCGAACCACTGACCGATCTACCAACTGCAACATAATTGCAGTGGGTTCAAAGGAGTCAAAACCTAGGGTATTGTAGGTTTCCATAATCAGGATGTTGATGGATGCTCCCAAATCAACTAGTGTATTTGGAAAAGAACAACCCTGGATCTGAACTGTTACTATGGGATTCCCTGGATCTTCATATTTGACAGTTTCTTATCTACCTAAAATTAGATCAGACAAGGATCCTCCCACGCGAACTGTTGATGATGGATCTTTAATTTTTTTTACAGGCTTTTTCCCACATAGCTCCTTGATCATATTTGTGTAAATTGGGATGTCTTGAAGAGATTGCAGAAGTGGAATCTTGATGTATAAATTCTTGAGTTCCCCTACAATGTCAAAGTTAGGATATACGGTCGGTTTTTCTATCATCAATCTTTTGGGGAACGGAGGGGAGGGAGTTGCATCCTTATCAGGATCTTGTGATTCGACTGTGTTTCCCCCCTACTCAATTTCTTCTATTATTATCACAGTCGAGGGTGTTATTACTAATTGTTTTCCATTCTCCTGCTCTTGAGAAATGTTATTTTCTTCAGGAGAGATTATGTTCCCCGATCTCAACCGTAGTTCGTTGCACCCTACCAAGCTAGTTTCTCTTTCCCCATTCTCCATGATTTGGAGGAGATGATTTGGTATGTTATTTGGATTTGGGTGAGGTTGGGCTGGTAATTGAGGGTGCAATTGTGATTGCGAGTTCTAGGGAAGTTGGAGTGGTTCTTGCAACGTGGGCTGAGTTTGAGGGGCCATCCCCATGGGTTGGTTGTTTATCCCCATGGGGCGCTACCAATTCTGATTCCAGTTTGGGTTTTGGGTAGTCGTGTTGGTCCACTGTGAAGGGTAGATGTTGTGATTTGATTTTTTCCAGGATGAGGTGGGATATTATGAGTTAGGCTAGGTGGAATTTACAGTTGGTTGATTCTGCCAGGAAGGATTTGCAATGGGTTGGTTTTTCCAAGTGGGATTTGTAGGTGGGTATTGCTGGGGATGCCAGTTCTAATTAGTAAATGGTTGGCCCTGCCATGCATTACCAGGAGCTTGCTACAGATTATATTGTCCAGAGAAGAAAGAGGAAGGGTCTTGTAGTGTATTTGGATATCGGGTCTGCCATTGATGACACTGAGCCATCAGATATAATGGTTCTATTTCCTCTTCAAATTCTTTGAAGATGGATTTCAGTCCAGGGAGTGATGGGAATTTCTCTGTGTCGTGATCCTTGGCGCATATGGCCCAGACCCAAACCACATCCAAAGGGAAATCCCTTGGACCATGTTTTCTTCTCCATCTGTGGAAAAATATGGCCAAAGTTTGTTCTGCTTCTAGTTTTTTTTGTTTGGTCTGCAATACATCCAATTGTGTAGTGAGAGTGGTCAGAATATATGTTTTGAAATCTTCTAAGAGATTAGCAACTTTATCTCGCGTGACACCCCCACTTTTAGTATTGTTACTTCTGGTGAGGGAAGTCCTCATTCTTGATCTGGTCCATGTGCTTCCTCGTGAGCACCCGATACACAATTGAAGGATATTATCATAAGTTTCTTGATAAATGTCACCCTTTCCCATTAGATTCAATGTTTCTAAACAGTCATATTTCATACCCTTAATCAAAGTGTCCTTAATTACTTCACCTGGTAATGCACCATAGGGTGATCTTTCTAAATTATATTGAAATCTATCGACATATTCTTCTAATGATTCATTTTCTTTTGCAATCATTTGAAATATTTCATCTTTTAAGTCCCTGGTTCTACAATAATCTTGATATTTTGTTAAGAAGGCCTGTTTCATCTCATCCCATGAGTTTATAGTTCCGCCCCCTAGTCCCATAAACTAGCGTAGAGTTTCTCCTTTCAAAGTGGAGGGGAACAATTTTAATTTTGGGGGTTCAGAGGTGTAATCATACCCTCTACATAGGACATCAAATTCAAATAAGAATGCGTCTGGGTATTCTGAGATTAATCCATGAAAGGTTGGTAGGTTTTGTAGGGGAATTTCCTTCATGGGGGCATTAACGATTGGATCAACTATCGGGTATTCCAATGTGGAAGTCTGGGGATGTTGTTGATTTTGTTGTGCCATCTGATAAAAAATATGCCAAAAATCTTCAGGGATTTATTGATCTGGATATTTTAGTTGAATTGGTTGGTTATCTGATCCTCTAGGGGATTTGATTTCACTCCCTGTATCTGGGATTTTGGGTATTCCTTCTTCTTTCATAGGAGATTCAGGATCAGGTGGTGGGTCTGCCTTAGCTACCATGCTAGTTTCTCCTTCTCCTTCCTCTAGATTACAAGAGTTTCCCTCTTCTAAAGGGTTGAGGGGTGGAATATATGTTCTTTGAAATATTTGCTCAGTCCCTTCAGTTTTGTTATGAATCACAGTGTGGGCTGCAGTTGGTGAAACTACTACCTCAGGGATTTGGGTAGATCCTTTTCTAGGTCCAACCAAAGCTTGAGATTCTGCTTTTCGGATGATGTCGTCTATGAAAGTGCTTCTTCCAGGGAGCACCGAGCCCTACGATTTAGTAATTTTTGGTGGGGGCTTTGGTTTTTCAATATCTTTCTTCTTAGTCATATACACTTCACACAAAAAAAGAAAATCAAGAAAGAAAAACACCTATGCAACCTCTTAATGCGTCAGTTGGAGGTAGGCGCTGGCATAAGAATCTTACTTATTTGCTGCATATGTTCTTACCTTCCATCTTCAATACCTCATCCTCCATAGGCACAATCTATGCTACCTTTGACATTCTTCCCTGAAAATGATGCCAAAATGTTGGGGTCTAAAGATGTCTAAAAACAACCTTAGTTTAACATTAATTTATCAACCCGAGGATTCCTCTTTTATCTCAAGAATATCAACAAAGTCTATGCAGATAGCTCGTAGAGGCTAAAATCGTGTAGTTAAAGAAAATCTGAGTTTATCAACAATCAAGTTCCTCAAACATTCATTAATGATTCTAGGAATTGAAATCTAATGTTGTTAAATGAAAAGGAACTAATTAATCTATTGAATTAATTTTAACTAAAAGCAGTAATTGAATCTAAATAAAGACTTGCGAAATTGACTATTACTATGAATCAAATTACTAGAAAGGAAAAGGCGAATTACTGTATTTATGGAAAGAAACAATGCTTGTAATCTAATCAAAAGAGACAACAATTGTACTTCTATTGAAAGGAACAACAACTATATCTTAACGGGAAGGAACAACAAATGTAAACTAATTGAAAGGAACAACAATTGAAAATCTAAGTAAAAGGAATAACGCATATGAAATTATGAGGAATTGTCACGCATCAAACCTCAGTAATAGAAACTGGAACAACAATAATTTAATGCTTAAGGAAATGTCTATTTCTTGCACGCAAACGATATAAAATCATCAACACACTTATGCATTCATTTAACTACTGTAAAAGAGAATCAAATAACAAAACATAAATTGAACTGATACAATTACAGGTCGAATAGTAGCTCCTTCAGACTGGGCCCTTGGTCCTTAGAAGCACTGTTACTCAAAACTCACTATGTAGAAATGGTAAAACCATTCAAATATTTTATTGATTTCATAGCTGGTACAACATTTACAAAAACTGCTAACACGGAGCAATTCTAAGTTCTGAGTTCTTGGGTGCAATCTTCTATATTCCTTCTAGGATTTATTACCCCTTATATATTACAATAATCTAGGTAAATTAAGCTATCCTGAGGATCAATAGATCCTCTGGATTGCTTTACTATTATAAATTTACAATATAAGAAACTCAATCATCTTCAAAACTATCTTGCGCCAAAACGTCTTCAACCTCCAATAGCTTGCGCATCTTCAAGACTTCCTTTGCTATCTCAGGTTTGACAATATTTAACCAATCTTGTAACAAAATCAAACAATTACAATCGTATTTTAGGATATATGTAATCTAATTTCAACAATAACGCTAAAGGGTATATTATTCATTTTCTATCCTATTTGCTCCTAATTAACCGAAAAGTCAATCAAGATGATATCATGAAATGTGGGAAAATGGAAGATATTTATACATTTTTCATAACCTTATACCAGGGATGATTTTAAGGATGGAAATTTATTTTAAAATGTAGAAATCTTGGTGAATATTACTAATCCTTCATATTCCAACTATAACTGTTTGGCGAGATTTTTGTAAAATTATTCAAATTTCTAAGGATTGTATATAGTTTGCATAAAATTTTGGCGATTTTTAAGGTAAGATAATTTTATCCTATAGAATTTGGGCGAATCATTTTTAGAATAGCGAATTATTTTTTGGGGAAAACCATGGAAAATTAGCCCATGAGACAAATTTAGTCCCTAAAATCATCCTTGTTCTCTACACATTGTTTTTCTTTGTTTCTCTCGAGTTTCACTTCTTTGAGGGTTATATCCAATATCTCTTTTTCCTCCCTGGTTATCTCTAAGTTTGTTGCATCTGTCCTAGCCCTTGATTTCACTTCATTAGAGACACTAACTTGCAACTTGTATAATGTTTTGGTTGGAATATTGGACAGTACCAAGTCCAACTACTGTATCTCCTTCATGGGTTTTTGCACTATGTCCTCATCTAATTGTATCATTCCTTAGCTAATATGGAAAGTCTCATTTCCCATTATTGTTTTCTCCACTGTCTCCTTTTCCTCATGTAGTTTCTCCTGCTGTGCAATTCCTTTCTGTTGTGTGACATCGAGTTGTAAGCTCTCCAGAACTTCTTTGACTTCCATCATATTCTTCATCACTTCTTCTCTTTGTGACTATGTGACATATAATGCTTCTTCTCCTTAATCGTGTAATTTATTTGCCACCAATTCTGAATCATCTTTAGTTATGGTGATCTGAGGGGGCTTCTTTTGTTCTTTCATATTCTTTCTCTATTCTCCTATATACATTGTTGATTTTCTCTTTGGTGGTGTTTTTGTTTGTACAAGTTTATTTTCCTTAGATAGATCTCCACTTTGTGTCTCAGGGATGTTATCCTTCTTCTGTGATTACCCATTTTTTATTTCTATGTTGTCAGTTCCTAATATTGAGGCTCTCGGTATGTTTTCCTTCTTCCTTTGCTTCTTAATTGTCACCACACTTTCTGTTGGTTATGTGCATTGTGATGATTTCTTGGTACTGGCTGCTAGGATACTTGATTTATGTGATGTGCCAGCTTATTTTTGTTCTTTTCCCTTTTCTCCTTTATTTACAACCACTCATACCTTCCACTGATCTAGCCATTCTTCTATTACCCATTGGAATTCTTCTGCTATGATGCAATACTACATATTTAACCATGTCTTATTAGGGTGTCTCTTGCTTGTATCAATATATTGTGCCTATATGCATTAAATTTAGAAATCCCCTCATGCTCCTTCACCACTTCAGGTGAGATCCTCCATGTGTCTACTATTTTCTCTTGCAACTCCTGAATATGCATGCCAAAAATGTTCGCATTCGATTTCCTCTGCTTTGGATGTGTAGTATGTCACAGGTTTATATATCTTGTTGTGACGCATTTTCCTCTCTTGTCACAGAACATTGAGTATTTTAGATTTTCCCACACTACTGGGGATATCAAAATCAACAACCAAGAAAAGTGGAGCTATGTCTCAGAGTCCTGTACATTTCTGCAATCCTCCAAAAATAGGTTGAGAAAATAAGGTGTCCAACTGAGGACTGTTCCCTTCAGGCACTGCGTGGATGCTACTACCACTCTTGTTGGCACCTCTTCCTTATGAAATTTTTGTAATAAATTGCAGACCATAAAATTCATCAAAAATATCATGGATGGCTCATTTATATTCTTGATAATCATTCCTTTTCTTCCTCTATCAGTGCCAAATTGTTTTTTTACCTCCTCTACAATCTCCTTTTCCTTTGTTTTATCATTTAAAACCTCTCTGAGTTTCATTCCATTTGTTGGAAACCCTGTAATCTTTGCAATTAGATCTACATCAATGGGTATGGGTCTTTCTATCCACAAAAACCCTCCATTAAATCTTACCAATAGTTGTTTGACACATACATTGATATCCTTTCCCCTGCCAAAGTGTGGGATCTCTAATAAATTCATAATGCCATAGTTAGAAATCCAGGTAATCCATTGTTTGGGTTCTAATATCAAGATCCCTAATGAGTTTACCCCTTTGTTCTCAATGTAAATATACTACGCAAGATTTGGAAACTTATCCACCTGTATGACATCATGATATGCATATTTTATTTTAGGAACACACCCTAGCATGTCCTAAAAAACAATTATTAATTCTGGAATGTGGGGAATTGACAAAAAAAATTATGTCTGTGTGCACATTATTGTTATGATCAGCTTCATTTTCTCTTTGATGTTCATGTTGTCTTGACCTCCTCTGTGTCCTTCTCTACGTCATTGTCTTCCTCAACCTCTGAGGGTTCCTCTGCCCTAATTTTATTTTCTTCTTCAGGTTCATCCGATTCAGTCTGTTCGTCATATTCTTCATGTTGTTATTCCTCTTTGTGCGCCACCTATGGTTTTTCTTCATTAGGGTTTGGTGTTTCACTAGGGTTTCCTTCTTCCTGCAGGTTTTGTTTCTCGACATATGTCAGACTCATTGACTCACTTTCTATCATCGGGATCCCATCCACATCTATAACTTCAGGCACATACTCCGTTGTTTTTTTGGAACTTATGGTCCTTCTGCAAAACTAGATGGGTGCTTCAAAAATAGGTGGTGTCATTCTTATATCCTAGTTAAAATTCACTGCAAATCTCGGTTGGGTTCTTCACAACTTCTTACTCACTCACACCCTTTTCTCTCTCTGTCTCCCATTTTCTCAAAATCACAAGTGTTTTCCTTTTCCATGCTTTTCCTTTTTTATAAACTCTATCATAAATTCTCTGACATGCCCTATATTTTTCATTCACTGGTTTTTCACTTTTTTCAATCATTTTTCATCCCATCTCATTGTTTTCACTTTTCCTGCATGCAGTATATTGAATTTTGTCGCACCAATTTACTATGTGTTGCGCATTGTATTTGTTGGGCATTGTATTAGGCGATGTCATTCTTATATCCTAGTTAAAATTCACTGCAAATCTTGGTTGGGTTCTTCACAACTTCTTACTCACTCACAACCTTTTCTCTCTGTCTCTCATTTTCTCAAAATCACAAGTGTTTTCCTTTTCCATGATTTTCCATTTTTATAAACTCTGTCATAAATCCTCTGACATGCCCTCTATTTTCTGTTCATTCGTTTTTCACTTTTTTCGATCATTTTCCATCCCATCTTGTTGTGTTCACTTTTCCTACACACAATATCTTGAATTTTGTCGCACCAATTTACTATTTGTTGCCCATTATATTTTTCACTTGTCTGTCTACCACTTGTCCCTTTACCTACTTCTTTTTTTATTTTTCTCATTTTTCTAATTTTTCCTTCCTTTCTATTCTCTTAACTCCTACTATATACAGTATGTACAACTCTACTCTTCTGCATTGCAACTACTAAGGGTTAGTGGGTTGATTGTCCCTATACATTTTCAGTCGAATACCATTCACCAAGCCTTGAATCTACTTTCCTGTTAAATCTTGTATCTACACAACACCTCCATCTATGATAGACTTTATCTCATATGGCCCTAGCCTATGCATTCTAAGCTTCCCTATTTGTTGCAAATATTTACTATCATAGAGGAGAACCAGATATGCCTCCTTAAATTTCTACTTTTTTATGTGTCTATCATGCCAAGCTTTGTCTTTTTCTTTCTGTAATTCTTGATGGAAATCAACTATAATCCTTTCTTCTTCTAATTCCATAAGCTGAGCCAATATTTCCTGTGTTGCACCTCTTTCTATCATGTTTGTAATAGATTCAATGCATAGAATATGTATCAAATACTCCAAGGGAACTACTGCTTCTTGTCCATACACCAACCTGAAAGGTTTTTTCCTTGTTATCTTTTTGCATGTAGTTCTATATTCCCATAAAAATGTTGGTACCTTCATATCCAAATCATCCATGTTTACATTGCAAATATTTGTTAAGGAATTCTCCAATATCTTGTTAAATGCTTCCATTGTTCCATTAGCCTGACGGTGATATCAAGTGCTCTTATGATGATATATCTCAAATTATTCAAGCATTTCTTGGTTAATGCTATTGATAAAATGAGTCCCATGATCGCTCATTAAAATTCTAGGGCATCCAAACCTTGTAAATTCTTGCTAAAAAAAAGGCACGTTGTAGTCTCTCCACTGTAATCCTTCACTGTTGATTCCTCGGCCCATTTGGTTAAATATTATGTCGATGTAATAATATATTTTTCTCCTGATCTTATGGTTGGTGGATTAATTGAACCTACAAATTCTACTGCCCACTTATCAAACACTTGAAAAGTTACCTGAGGTATTAATGGCATCTCATCCCTCCTGGATGGCTTTCCAACTTTTTGGAAAACATTACAATTTTGACAGTACTCCTTTCCATCCTTGTGAACTGTTGGCCACCATAATCCTACACGCAATATCTTTTGTGTAGTATATTTCCCTGCATAATGTCCTCCAACTATTCATTCATGTGCTTCTGCTAAAATGATGGGACATTCATGCTCAATAACACATCTCCTCAAAATGTTGTCTGCACCAAGTTTGTATAAATGATTTGAAATCAGTTGATATTCTACAACTTTGACCACCAAATTTTTCTTTTGCACAGTATTAAATTCCTTTGGGGAAAATCATGTACTCAAAAATTCAATAATGTCAACAAAATACTGATCAACTATCTTTACTTAAAATAGTTATGCATCTCAAAAATTTTCATCCAAACTATTTGTTTTTTCTCCATTAGTTATCCTTGACAGATGATCTGGCCCTGAATTCAATCTTCTAGGCTTCACCACAACTTCAAAGTCAAACTCTTGAAACAATAGTAACCATTTGCATATTCTTCCCCCCAACATTGGCTTATTAACCAAATATCTAAGAGAAGAGTGATATGTAAACATCTTAAAGTGTCATCCTAACAAATAATGTTTGAATTTTTGCAATGAATATACCATAGCCAAGCCTTCCCTTTTTGTAGTATTATAGTTCTTCTCTAAATATGACATCTTCATACTTGAAAATTCAATAAGGTGATTTATATCACCTTCTCTTGGTTATGTCAATATTTCTCCAAGTGCTATTGAATATGCATCCACATGCACATGAAATTATTTTGACCAATCTCGAAAAACTAAATTTGGCGCAATCACCATCTTATCCTTCAATATATCCAAGATCTGTTGGCACTCCTCATTCCACTGATACTTGATGTTCTTCTTCAACAATTTATCCATCATCGCAGTAATATGTGTATAACCCCTTATACATTTCCTGTAATATCCTGTATGCCCAAGTGTATTTTTTAACTAGTGCATTGACTTAGGTGGTGGTAAATTCACTATGACAACAATTTTGGCCGGATCAACCAACATACCATTTTTACACACCACATGCCCTAACAAGATTCCAAAAGGTG
>JASDQU010096398.1:11012-25043 GCA_032191745.1 Picea mariana | reverse complement strand
TATATAGCAATTGATTACCCTATAAAAGTCACAATGTATAACCATTGCAATGCTACTATATTTTTGTAATAGCAAGAAATGGTGGGGATCATGACCAACACTTTGACATATCTTGTAACTCTTGATATTGGCCTTTCCTACAAACAAGTTAGTCATGACAATGGTATATCTTTCAGCCATGTGGTAGTCATTTTGTATATTCCCTTTAGTATTGCAAATAATAAACCATGCCACCTCTCTAGAACTCTACTTCTCTTTTTTTCCAATTCTTGGATTTGTTTAGATAAGGTTGTCAACTTGTACTCGAACTAGGCCAATCCTAGAGCCAAACCTAGAATGAATTTTTTGTCCAATCCACTAATGGATTATAGCCACATTTCAAACACTAAGGCTTCCCATTGAGTGGTCAACTATTTTTGTAACAATGGTGTTCACATATGAGGTAAAATACCACCAATGAACAATTCCTTATGATGCACCTTTTAGATCATGTAACTTAAGCATCTCATAATATCCTAGAACCATTGGTCATACTCCCATAGGATTTCCCAAAACATTAATTTTATTTCTTTCAACTTAGCAATACTCGGCTACTCAGACTTCGTCTTTTGAAATTCTTTCACAAAATATGCCTGCAACTTAATGAAAGTCACTACTTGATTAAAGGGAGAACTATGATTGCAATTTCATGTACCATTACAATGTTGTACCTCACATAGTAGTTTGGAACTCTATCAAGTGGATTGCATATGTGGTCCTATGTCAATCCCAAATCACATCATAGACGAACCAATGTTTCTCTATTATTCTTTGCCTATGCTACGAAAATATTTAAAGTCATATAGAGGATTCATTCAATTGCATCATCATCCTTGTGTGGTGATTTTGAACCCACACAAATCCTATATGTCTTGACCATTGCAAAACTATATTTGCACCTACAACTACACTCACAAAACTATACAATACCATGGACAAACTTTGATTACTTCCATCAATCACAATCACACTATTCAAAGTTGCAATAACAAGTGTACTTTGACTATTGATCATACAAATATTGGTGCTATGAGCAACAATGATCATTGGATTATCACAAATAATGACAAGCACAAGGGGTAGGACATAGTATGGATCAAAATCACTATCATTTTTTTATGCTTCATCTCAATGGCATGTATTTCTATTGTTTTAGAATACCAAAACAATGTAGACTTAAATGCATCTTTTTATTGACTCTCCATTTCCACACTTTTCACAATGATTATCAAATCAACATGTTTGAACAACATCTCTACCCTTGTCATTTGAGTATCCCCATCCCCTATGTTATCATGCATCTGATATCTCAACTCCTTGAAATTTCCCTCCAACTCTATTGATTCCTTAATTCTCTCAATCAACAAAATTTCTTGATCCTCTTCTCTTTCGGGGTAGACCAAAGCTCCTCTATGTGTTTCTCTCATTCTTTTCATTGTTCCACATTTTTAATGCATATTAGGACTATACCTTCTTATCAAGGAATCTTGACTAGTGCATATCTTTTCCATTTCTTCCTGCCACTAGCCTTCTATAATATATACACACTTTTTATGTCATGTTTGTCATTCACTTTCAATATACATTACCTCTACCATCACCAATATTGTAAGTGGCTTGTGTCACCAACTACACCATCAGGTCCTCCTACCATTCCACTCCCCACGTAGGACTTGTTCTTCCATCTCAACAAGGCTTGGGATCATACCCCATTCCACCATCAATATTTGTATCCACATAGGTATGTCCTCAATCAATATTCTATGCGGTCCTTTTAAAAATTCTAGCACCTYGGCTAAAAATTAATGGCATTCCACTGCAAATTCCAAAGCATAAGAACCAAAATTCAATTGCTTAGGTCAAATAATAATCATACAACTATATCTCTAACAAATTATCACCAATCCACTCAATTATTGGTTGTGGAACCCAAGGATGATGCTACTCTGCAAGTCTTTCCAAACATTCATGCAWATTCATTGGATACTTAACACAAAAAATCTCATGTAAACACTCAAAGTTCTTGTCCTTATATATTGTGACATCTTTTCCTAAATATGCACTTTCTTGGCATGCAAACTCAGTATCCCTACTTCCAACCATTCTTGAAGCTCGACTTTTGCTAGCCTCCATTGCATATACATTACTTTGCATTTCTCAAGGTCCCATGAATGGAACCATGTTGTTAGCTCTTTTATAGACATGTTGTCCCCAAAAAGTGTCCAATGATGGTCCACGGTAGTCTAGTATGCCTACAAATTCAACCTTCCAAAGGAATGAGGTCTCACCCATGGCATGTTTGATAGTTGTCAATTAATTAAGGTGTAGAGTGTTGAAGATTAGTGGAGATGTRGAATCCATTAGTTAACCTAAATTGCATTCATCTWAACAAACATGAATTAATGTGTATGCAAGAAACACAACAATGAAGACATCATCAAGATACATCACAAAAATATATAAGTGAGAAAAACAATGATGCAATCCCATTGTATTAAGAAAACTAGAGATTACATCCAATCCTTACACATTCAACATGACTAGAGTTTGACAATGTCATTGTCAAAACAAAATACACAGTTAGCATGCACATAACTAACAACAAACAATCATGATTAACTAACCAACCAAACAATCCTTTACACAATGGCCTTGACATAATATATATAAGTAGATTATTCAATTAGAGAAGATGATAAAATTTGATAGTTGTAACCCAATTGTATAAAACGAGCTCTATGCCTTTAGGAAAATGTGTAGAGGGTCTTGGTGACTATGCTCCATGAAGGATTCACATACTCAATATTTTGTCGCTTTAGATCCTCTACATATTCATCTTCTGCTAGTCACTACTCTATGCCCATCATACTTACGTGAAATGGGGACACAACAATAAACTTGGATCACTACTTCGTACCAAATTTTGAAATCACTTTAGAACAAGGAAGAAATCAACGGTAACTTGTCAAAACTATAGCATCCCTAAAGTCAACATCACAGTCTAAAATATGTTGGCCCCACATCAAGATTTGTTCAACCTGAAAAGGTAGTCACAACTACAAATAATACCAATACAAGTGGACCAGATCTATAAAAAAGCACAAGATAAAAACCTACATGCATGTTAACTCATCAATCTCGAAATACCGATCTCATGGTAAAAGTAACAACAACCCATAAAAGGTTATCATCAAAGCATGACGGTGAGAATCCCTATCATGCACCTCAAAACCTCTAGCAATTGAAGCAACACCTCAATAAGGTCACCCCCCTCTTTCTAAGAGAATCCTAAAGAAAAAGTAACATCAAGGTGAACTCCCTCTTCCTGAGATAATCCAACAACCCTATCACTAGTATTCATTACAACTCCCATCAATTTCAAGCTTGGAATCAATCAATGATTCCACAATGATAAGTTTTGAACCTATCTCCAAGTTAATCATACATAACCTTCTTTAGTGCCAAACAATTATTTTCCCTGCTAGGGTAAATCCAAACCCTAGTGGTCCTTTGTCTTCCTACATTTTCCCCAAACCCTAGCATTTCAAGACAATAGTACAAAGGATAATCACATATGAAGAATACAACATGAAATATCAAGTCTCCAAGATCAAGTATAAAGTACAATCTCTATTTAATACAAATGCACAATATGACCTACTAAGATTCATCAATATCTTAGCATCACATTGGTTATCACATATATAATCAATCTCTCAACAAATAGAATGTACAAGATGTACAACCAATACTATCCCCAAGGGATAACATTGGAAGCTTCCTCCAATCTGTACAATCATTGAAACTGAACAAGGTCACCATTCCTATAAAACCTTGAGTCACAACTCAACCAAAACAGAACAACCAATAATCATCAATCTATCACATGATGAATTAGCCCCTCCTAGGCTCCAAAAATTAACAAAACAATCAAATGGATAACCATGTCTATCATATGCATCAATCCACCCCAAATAATGATATCCATTGGAACAAATCAATGACCTATCATGGGTCCTCCTAGGAATCACACCCGTAGAAAATAAATCACATACCTAAAGTATATCTTTCAACAATTACAGGTGAAAACACACTCTAATCACAAGAGAAACTAGGTTTTCAACCCACTAAATCCTTCATGGGTGCAAGTGCTCATCTCAAGCACACTAGGGTTTCACCACATAAAAAACTATAATAGTTCAATCACCTCTCCTTGGTATGAAAAAATTGAAATACCCAACTCCCTTTTCACTAGGAGAGACGTCTTAGTTAAATCCACTCTAATACAATGTGGAAATTTCAAGAATCCCTGCTTAAAACAAATTCAGAAGTTTCACCTCAATTACTTGAGGTTTCCTGGATCTATTTTGAATGAAAATATAACATTATGGATGAATCTAAAATATTAATTACATTAGCATATATTTCACTTCTGTCCAACCAAAATCATCGGGCAACTAAAGAAAATAAAAACCAAAAAAATACACTTCAAGGGGAGAAAATTCATAGCCCTAAGGGCCCAATCCCCTTCAGAAATAACATTTGGAAAACACTTTGTAACAACAGATTTATTACAACCCTAAATATGCTCCTTTCTTTCCTTCTTATCTTGTTAAATCACTTAACAAATCTGCTAAGTGTTCATGATAAATCAACATGATAAACAACCTTAGAAACTACTCATTAACATGAGAAACATTAATTTGGTTTTCAAATATGCGATGCACAATATTTGGACAACAAAGGAACACTTCATATTACAACATAATGAAGATACAAGCACATACCATCAATTCATCACAAGTTGGTACAACATATCCTATTCACTTATCACAAGCTAGGATGCTCCAATTGCATACAAACCCTAGCTAGGGCATCCAATGTCAATAGTGAATCCTAACCAACAATCATGGCCCTAACAAGGTATACATCAAGTTACTCCTAGCTGATCCAAAGGCTCAACAACAAGATAGAATCAACACCAACAAGTCCATCCTTGATCTCCCACTTGCATCACACAAGTCTTGTAAGAGATTGTCCAAGCTTGCATCACACAAGCTCTTTATATTCTTCACTCCTCTAGTGTTCATGTCTTACTCTAGGGTTTTAATCACATAAACACAGTGAATTATTGCATTACACAAGTACAAAGGCTCCAAGAAAAACCCTAGTTCTAGCCTCCCAATCTTCTTGTCCATATTAAGGTTTGTATCCCATAAATCCTAGGTCTTCTTCTCTTACACCATGCAAGCAACAAGACCTCTAGACAATGTTATAATGGAATATCAAGAGTACAACAACATAAGCTCCAAGTCTTCTTCAAGATAAGCATCACACTAATCTCTAAGACTCATATACTCCTCTAGGACTTCATTTTATTACTCTAAGGTTTTGCATCACACAAACCCTAGGTCTTTTTCTCTTGCATAACACAAGTGCAAAGACCCAATCTCATCCCTAGTGAAAAAACACAAGCTCCAAGTTTTCTTCAAGCTAAGCATCACACTAATATCCAAGACTCCTATACTCCTCTAACACTTTGTTTTCTTACTCTAAGGTTTTTCACCACACAAACCCTATGTCTTCTTCTCTTGCATAACACAAGTGTTAAGACCCAAGCTCATCCCTAGTGCTAGCATTCTTCTTCATGTCTCCTTTAGGGTTTACATCACAAACCCTAGGTCTTACTCCCTACAAAACTTCTCCAATACATTTACAAATTATTAAATAATGAGTATTGGCATAGGGTCTCTCCTCCTTTCATATAGAATAGGTGATGAGTCCAACATAAAACATGGACTAGGTTCACACAAGTAACCCTATACCTAATTGCATAAGGAAAACCCACATGGAGCACTCTATAATAAAAATATGACAAGCATCATGATAGGGTTTTACCCAACCTCAAGGAGGTGCACCCTTCAAGGATGATTCCCCTTAGTCCCAACACCCTTTCTCCAAGACATAATCCTATCCAGCAAGTTGGTATCCCAATTCTCCCTTTACATGGTGGTTCGTTCCCTAAGTGTCCTTATGCAAGGTGCTCCTCCTCTATAAATGTGCCACATGTCCTCTTATTCAAAACACTCCTCAATATGTGTGCCAAGGTAGCTACTTTCTCCAATACGTCTCATCAACATATGTGTCTAGGTCCACAACTAACCTCCATGCGGTATGTTCCTCAACCCAAGCTTCCTTAAGTCAAGTATCCAACCTTAGGTGTATGTCATATGATCCCATGATCTTGGGGATAAGTGCCCTTCTCCAAGTGCCTAGCATTCATCATCCTAGGTAGGTACCTCTCTTAATCAAGCAACCAACTCCCCCATTATGTCCACCCAATGGATTAGTCATCATGCCACATAGGATAAAAACATCCTAGATAAGTGCACTATGCTAGCACTCTATCCAAGGTTAATAATGCATTCAAATTGAGTTATCCATATATCTATCAAACATCACCAAGGGACTAGGAGAACCTAGCACTCTCCTAGCTAGGTGAAAACACTTTTGAGTAACCCCAAAAGCTAACACATGGAGCACTAATTGGTGCTCATACAAATAAATTTTATCATAAGGTGTTACAATTCACAAACTATACCAAGGGAATATAGTGCGATGTTATTACATGGGCACATCATGGCATAGAAGTCTTAAAACCCTATTGAGTTGAAGTCACATAATCCAATGACTATAAGGGAATGAAGCTAGTGTAGAGGTTGTACACCAATAAAAAAATACCTAAATGATCAAATCATGATGAATGAATAAGCATAAGAGTGCTGATCAAGATCAAAATAATTAATTGGAAATGTGCACATGATTAGTCATATGTGTCACATCATCATAAGAAAGTGTGAAACATGAAGTAATACTTCTTGTGTTTCATGATGTACCCATATAATTATTTGCTATCCTCCACATCGAATATAAATAGCATGAGAAATGACAAGACTCTCTATCACATTCCCCACCTCAACATAATAATGTTTTATGGTTGAATATGAGGTTACAAAGTGTTTAGAGTGTCGACTAACCATGTGATGCAAGCAAGAAAATGAGTCACATGTACTAAAATAGAAAGAGAAGGTAGAAACTATATCTAAACTTACAAGGGATGAGGTCTCTCTACTCTTGTAGATGAGCAGTGCATGCAAATAACATGAGAATAATCAAGTGTGCAAAGGGGAGTTAGGAACTTGAGGGAAGTATATGTTGTGACTTAGGTTGGACTAAAGGAAAGAGGGATTGGAGATCAACACTTACATAGAGTAAGTTGTGCAAGGTGTGAGATATGATTAAGTCTTAAGTTAATGGAACATGAGAATGATGTACTCTTGATTGATTTAGATGGAATAAATACATGTTGTAGAAGTGTTGCTACACTTCTATATAAGGTAATGAAAAAACTACTACCAACTAATTAACCATTGGAGTCGGTACGTATGTGTTTGTGTGGCTAGGTATGCATGAATGTATTCCGATGGATTAACTCGAGTGATTGAAGGCTTTGAGCTTCATGCAAGAAGTTTCATGGGTTGATCCCCTGGGCTAATTGCCTCACTCAATGTCCCTACTAGGTCAAAGGCCATAATCAATGCCAATGGGCTTACATTGGGTACCATCCACAAAATGTGGGGAATTGCTCAAGAGTTTACTCAAAAAGTTTTCCTTGGAAAAAAAGGTATGCATGAATATAAATGTGAGTTAATTAAGAGAATTAATATAGATGATATTGAGATCCGCTGCTAGATAGGGTAAGGACATAATTATTGCCGATCAACACCCCAATAAATTTATATGGTGTTACAATATTATAAAAAATGGAAATAATGAGTTTGATGTACTACAAATTGACACCCCGATAAGGTCATAAAATATTAGATGGTATAAAATTACTAAATTTATTTTGTGAGCATACCACTTGTGAGAGAGAGAGAAAAAAAATGATAGACACAAACTAACCAAGACATCACAAATTGACAACCATGTCACCAAGAAATTTTATTGATTAAGATTTATTTATTAAGTGGAAGGGAAACCGTACTCTATAGGGGAGAAGAGATTATTGCCGAGGGTGTTTATTTATGAAGGTGATATGTGTTTGACAACATAGGTATTCGAACAGAGGATGAACAACTTAAGTAACCACTCACACAACAAGATCAAATATCAACACATTGATGTTTTTATGTGGTAAAACCCATGTGGGGAAACATCCATGACCCTAATCAACACAACCACTTGGAGCAATTTATTAATGAAAAATAAAAATATTATAGAGACATTTACAAGAGAGTTTCTCACAATCGATCATAGACAAATGACCCTCCATGCTCTTTAAATAGAGATCATGGACCAATCGAGTGTTAATCCATGGATCAAAGTATCCATTAAGATCAAGGAGAATATGAGTTGTCGGATCACTCTGTGTCGAGAACATATCGTGACCGTGAGATTACCTAAATACTAATGCATACTAAAGAAACACACTTTTACCTAATGACACATTAGACCAAGTTGATCTTAACTAACTCCTAAGTGTATAAATATCCTAACATCCCCCCTTAAGAACAACTTGGGATAGGATTGAAGGATTTACAAAGATGACACAATAGGAGAAGGAAGGAGGCATTAGAGCCTGTCCCCCCTTAATGACAACTTCTTGAACTCCTAACATAGATCAAAGTTTGGAAAACTTTGTTTTTGTTAGAGACTTTGTGAAAATGTTTGCAACTTGATCTTCCGTAGAGAAAAAGATCACTTCAATAACTCAATCATGAATGAGATTTCTGATGAAGTGAATGTGTAGCTCGATGTGTTTGTTGCGCTAATGTTGAACTGGATATTTGGTGAGCTTGATGACACTTTTATTATTGCACTAGAGGGTTGTCATATGTTGTTGTTAGAATCCAAAATCTAAAATTATCTATCGATGCAACAAGGCTTCCTAACTTGCATTAACCGATGCTCGATACTCTACTTCTACTAAAGAAAGAGTAATAACTTGTTGTTTCTTACACGCCCAAGGGATAGGTCCTGAACCAAGGCTGAAAATATAAACTGTAGTAGACTTTCGATCATCAAGGTCGTCGGCCCAATCTGAATTACTGAAACAAACCAATAAAGGAGCCCTCTACACAATGGAGTCCCTTCTAWGCTAAACAGTCCCTCGGTRACCTCCCCTTMTATCCCCAACTAAATTGTACCCCAGACATATCGAAGTATCATTTTATTTGATTTTCAATGGCTTTCATGGGGTGTTTACAGATATTGGGAAACAAGACCAATAAAAAAGGAAATATCRGGACGGGTAGGAGTCAAATATAAGAGGCTACCAACTACYTGAMAATACAAAGTGGCATCAATTTCGAGAGAAGTACAGGTGGTAGCAAGTTTGACTCTAGAYTGGAAYGAAGAAGGGGATGGTTTAGAATCTTCCATTTGAAAGCATTGAAGAAGGTCACAAKAATACTTAGACTGGGAAATAATGTTAGCCTCTTAGTCATACACAATCATGAAATCYTCGTATACCACCTTTATGTATTTCACATTTAAGATTATAGTTTTTATCGTAAGTGTGTTTCTAGATTCCTACTTTGCCTCCTCCTACCTTATCTCCCTGTTGAGGTGTCATGTGGGAGAAATTGAGGTGGTTTCATTACTRTATTATATATTGTATCATTAAAATGAATACAATGAGTGTGAGATTATGACTTGAGGCCTTTTTCACCAAACTTCTTGTCCTGATCTTGTGTGTTCTATTTCTTCAATTGGTATCATAGCTTCTTTGTTCCTAAGGGCCTGGTAGTGTTGAGTTCCATGGGAGGTTCAATAGTTTCATGAAAGGTTGGAAGGTGTTTTTGAAAATGGATATTCAAAGGATGAACCATTTAATAGCACACAGACTGAAGATTGATAGCAGCGTATAGATACTCATGACAACAATGAGAGGAACATGTTGAGGGGTCTTAAATCCCTTTAACTCAATAACAAGAACCAAACCTGCCACCGAGGCCCAATTAGACTCTACAACATTTGATAGTGGAATGGTTCTCCATATCTTGCGATCTGGCCAATTAATCGACGGGATTTACGTAGTGATTGATAGGATATCTTCTCGCGAAAAATCCTCCTTCATCTTGAACATTTTTTTTTTTTTTTTGTATTTTCTCTTATAGGTGGGTCTCATGCAAGAAATGTGCTGGTATAAACCAGTTGAGTAACAAAGGGGAAAAGATTAACTACTGAATAAGGATGGCCTCAGGATAATCCTCGTGCTCAAGCATGTAGACAATGATTCTCACACCTATGGCAAGCCTAGTATTAATACATTAACTTGTTGGTATTTCATTTATTGATTAAGATACAATTATTGAAGAAAACATACATGCAATAAACGATGGCAAGAAAAATAGTTTCCTTAGCTCTAATCATTAATCACACATTAACAAAACTATTTTGTTTCCATCATTAGAGACAAGAACCATAAAACATTGAATCAACTAACTTATCAATAGATTAAAAAACTCTTACTCGTTACAACATCCATTCATGAGATAAAGTCAGAAATAATTCCTCCTTAGATCCAATCACACACACCTTTGATGAAAAACAGAAAATTGTCTTTGGTCCTAAACAAGACTTCTGAATTAAGGTAGCCCCGAAATAGTTCTTTACAAATCCAAAAATCAGGGTCTTTGCAAAAACCATCGACCTCTTCTAACAGGTTGATCCTCTTATTTATAACAAATTACTAACTAAAAATAATTATTAAAAGTGAAAGCTAAGTAAAACAAAACATCTCCACATGGCACTTTCAAATCTCAGTCTTCTAAGAGTCATCATATGGTTTCATTTGAGTGGATGACTCTTCTCATACTCTGACTATTTGATGAATAGTTCCTCGCATGTGTTGGCATACAAGAATCTGTGTTGGTCCAGCGAGGCTGAAAGGATCTCCTTTATCTCCACTGCCTGTCCTCGATACTTGACTACTTTAACACTTAACTGTTGTAACATTGCCCGAGCCTTGATCGGGTGCTCCATGAGCTACTATACTTGACCTAGCACCATGTTTGCCACCTTTTCTATCTCTACAGTCCACGATGAGTCTTGTTATGCATGTAGTTTGACTATGTCATGCAAGTCGACAAAGTCCTCAGATGTGCTGAATTCCAGGAGACCGATGTCTCTCATCGCCCGATCGATCTTGGTCCATCTCCTTTCACAATCAGCCCATTTCTCTTGGATCTCCTGATGAGTTTCTTGGGCCATATTCACCCAGTATTTGGCCAACTTCCTTATACGTTCGATGCTGTTGTCCCTTAGTACCCGAATGTCACGCTCTTCGATGTCTCAGCCCTTTTGAACCACGTTGATGTAATCAATTCTTTCCACCACTTGGTGGTCTTTCTTATACCATCTTTCCATGTCCTTGCACATTGTCAACACCATAAGGGTGTCTTCTTGGAAATTGACTATCCCTATAGTGAAAAGGTGCCTCTCACTCATGAATTTACTGTAGGCATCCTGAAACTCGCTTGTCAAGAACACCATGGCCTGTGTGGAGTCCTGATAGTATTTCTCCAAATGGCGCAGATGATCCAAATCCTTTATAAAAGTGGCCAACTCCTCTTCATCTTTCCTTGCTCTATCCAGGGTGGCATCTGTGATCGTCATCCCTGTGCCGATAGGCTCGGACGTCTTGGCATGCTCCGTGCTGATCAACTTTTCCTCTGTGGTGATGAGGATGGAATTGTCCAGAGTAAGCCTCCTCTTCTTAGTGGTTCTAATCATGATGGATTTCCTCTTTCGGTCGTAGGTGATGTCTTGTATATCGACGACCTCATCCACAGGTTCGAGGATTTGTTTCTCTCCCCAAGTAAGAATATTTCCCAGGCTCCCGACTGTGTATATCTATTCAAGACTGGATTCTTGAACCTCTTCTGTATGTCCCAAAATTTTGGCCTCTAGTTGTTTCTCATCGGGAGGTAAAGTACTGGACAAAATTGATGAATCAGGGGCATAATCGATACTTACTTGATAATCGACTGTCGAGATGTCGAATTCCTGTTGTGGAATTTATTTCCCTTTTTCACTCGATCCTAGCTCATCCCTTGAACTGTCCATTGGGATTCCCAGTGTGTCGAGTGGCTCAGCTCCCAAGGCACTTTCTACCTCGTACTTGTTCTACGGACTGCTATGACTTGGAGCATTGGGACCCAGGGTGGATGCTTTCTCAGGTTCTATTTCCTCTGTGATTTTCACCGGAGTGACCAGGGACACCTTTGAGATCTCCTCATCATCGTAGATGGTTATTAGATCGAACAGGGGATTTGGTGTACTTTCTCTCCCTGATGTCCTCGCTATCTTGGGCTGAGCCGAAACATCCCTTGGTGATCCAACCTGTGGCATTGAAACTTCAGGGTTATCTGACCCAGTGGTTTCTTCAATTTGTATAGGCTCTAGGTCACTTGGTCCTCCCCGGCTTTCGATTGGGTTGTCGGCAGGAACCCTTGTCATCTCTATGAGGTTCAGGTGATTCTGCAACTGGTCAATTACTCTTTGTGTCTCTGCCATTAAGCGCAAACCCCTTGTTTGTGCCTTTGGTGTCAAGAACAATCCCCTTCTCTGCACCTCTATTGTCTCTGCCACTTTGATTTATTCACTGGCTCTGAGGGCCTCTTGATCTGACTTTTCTATTGTTTCCACTTGTTCATCCATGCTCATGTCCTTGAACCTGGTCATGTTTGGGTTGGCCATCCTCTACACCACCTCATCCCAATCCTGGTCATTCTCTGTGAATACTTCATCCTTAAACTTATCATGAGCATATGACCAATAGGATGACACTTGCGACACATGTTGGAGGACTGGGCCTTTAGGATCATGCTTGTGGAATCGGCTTGTAGGGAACCTAAATTCAAGTTGGCTCAGCCCTTCTTGTTTGGCTTGAGCAATATCCTTTACCAGATAGAACCCCACATGGAAACTGTAGGATATGAAGGCCCGTTTCTTGTCTTTGACCAATGCAGCGTTATAGCCCTGCAGGATGGTCTGATAACAAATTTCTCCCATGACAAGTCGATTTGGGACATGAGATGGTAGGAGATGTGCTGCTCCGGTGGCCCCGAACACCCTGATGTAGGTTGCATGCTCGTCCAAGTACCAATGACCTACCTTAGCTATCATTTTCTTGGCTGTCGTCGATAGCCTTGGGCATTCCTTCTTAAAAAGAATAAAATAAATACGGGCAATGAATTCATCGCAGATGAGGGAGTAATATTTCTTGTACCTATTTTCCCATATCACGTTGAAGTAGACGTGGACTGGGAGTTCTGCAACATGCCAGCTCAGATTCAATTCGGTGAAGACGTTCCTAGCGCACATGACATTGAGTAGGTATGAGGCCATGTAGAAAGTTGGCGCCTCTTTTGGAGATTTACTCCTGCACACACTTTGTGTTCGAGGATCTCGAATAACTCAGATTCGAGAAGTTTTCTTGAAAAGAAAACTCCTTACGCCCACCTGACGTTCTCCTGCTCGATGCACACCTTGTAGAACCTACAGAGTATTCAACAAACTTGTGAGTGTCTTCTCCTCAACACTTCTCTTTTCTCAAAACTCGAAATAGAGTTCCCTAGTGCACTCTATGCACTCGTTCGATGCCCTCTTGGCAGAGCTCTACAAAACCTTCAGTAGTTCTGTCTTCCCTGAACTCGAGAAAGAGTTCCTTCC
Source organism: Picea mariana (assembly GCA_032191745.1). Lineage (NCBI taxonomy): Eukaryota > Viridiplantae > Streptophyta > Pinopsida > Pinales > Pinaceae > Picea > Picea mariana. Next base: position 11,264 of record JASDQU010096398.1, on the reverse strand, counting down.
TGTGCACTCCTTGCACCTCTGCTGATGAAGGTTCAACGCTATCCCTCTTGAGATTTCTTGAGGTTGTCTCACCTCTGTCAATGCACACCTTGTGGACTATGTGCACTCCTTGCACTCGAAAACTCCAAGACGGGATGAAATTGAAAATTATGAAATACTTCACCAGTTATGCATTTAAACATGAAATGCATAAAAACATGTAAACATCAAACACAGTATGCAGGAAAAACTGCTTTTCTGTTAATCTGTATG
>JASDQU010096398.1:0-10962 GCA_032191745.1 Picea mariana | reverse complement strand
TGAAGTAGACGTGGACTGGGAGTTCTGCAACATGCCAGCTCAGATTCAATTCGGTGAAGACGTTCCTAGCGCACATGACATTGAGTAGGTACGAGGCCATGTAGAAAGTTGGTGCCTCTCCTTCCTTCGGGGTTTGAGCTTGCTGCACACATATGCCTATTTGTTTGGAGATTATTTCTCCCCAATTGAAACTGCTCCCGACAATTGCAACTGTGTATGCCAAAGGCATCCATTCTTCTGAAAACTTGGAGCAATCCTTTTCTCTATATAACCGACAGATGAGAGGCATCAAATAAATGTATGGCTCCCTCAAGTTGCTTATCTCATACTATCCATTACTTCGATTGGTGAATTTATTGTCTTCCCTCCACCATGAGGCCATCAACCGACTGGTGTTATGGAATTCATAGAAATTCACCACGAAGTCCGTGTTGAGCCGCTCCTCTGGGTCCCTAAACTTGTAGTATTTATGGACCTCTGTCTGGAGGAAAACTCCGACGCACCCGCCATTCTCATCATTGATTAAACATTTTTTCCCATCCGTGTGGTCGATGTGCCACTTTAGGACCTCTATGCAGGGGAAAATGGGGGTTCTGCTCACCATCATGTGTAATAAGACCGTCGAATGTTGGGGAACACCTGGTCATCGAGCGCCCTTACGTCCGGGTCCTGTGTGGGATGTACTCTGGATATTCTTCCCTGCTAATCCTGTTGAAGAGATCCCCCCACTGTGGGAGCGCTACCTTGGATCTAGTGCTTGCCTCTGTATCGCCAAAGGTCAGAGGCTGGATGAAAAATTTCTTTGTTGTTGTCTTGACGACAGGCTCTGGCCTAGCGGCGTACTCTAATTACCTTGCGGTCCCTGGAGAAGAATCTTTGTCTGTCTCTGGTTCTCTTAGTTTTGGTGCCCTCGACGAGCGTCTGGTGGTTGGATTTCTTGACAACATTGTTCCTGCAACTTGAGCAGAGTTTAGAGACTGTGTAAAAAACCAGACGAACACATGTAAATTATAACCAGTGAATTGACAGACTTGGATACATACCTTTGAAGCTTGTTAAACCTTGTTTTTGATAATCACGAGGTTCAATACAGTCTTCGAGCTACTTTTTTTTCTCCTTCGGACGCTCTGGGATTCTCTTATGCGCATAATTAATTTTTTCACAACGGTTAAAGAGATTTAAATAAGGAAGATATTACCGTGTCACATCAGCCATTCAATTCGGGTTATGAGTGAAATTTCACTAAATCTGTCACCGAATATTTAGAGGAGTTAGAACTTAAATTCATCATGGGTTGACGATAGAGGCATGGGTGGTGATGTGGTCTATTGGTGATTTCAAAAATGTTGTTTTATTTGGCGCACAAGGTAGAAACTAATGCGGGATCGGGTATTAATTAGCTCCTTAAATGTCCAAAATCCGATTGTATCTAACACTGAAAATGTCCCGTCATGCCGCTCTTTCAGTGGGTGGATCGGGGGTCGAAATTTTGCTATGAACATTTTTGTTCATATCCTCTTGCAAAAGATCTGACGCCGATCAATCTTACTGTACAGTGCTGACGCGACAAAGATGACTCGGAGGTGTGACTAGGACCTAGGGAACCAAGAATGACTCGGGATAGAACTAGACCGTACGACCCTCTTACCTGATAAAGAAATGTGGTGTTTGAGACCATTGACTTAATTCACTCGTATTAATTGGACTCGGAACTTTCCTTAAGCTATTCGTTCTAAAACCAAATCCTAGCTAGTTGATGTCGAAAAGTGTCAAGGATGGACGATTGACGAAAAACCTACCCAAGTGCTCTCGGATCGCCTCCCTCGAAAAGTCCCGATGCCGAAAACTCATCGGGGATCGATGATCGGGGATAAATTTATCGTAGTCAAAATGTTTGTTGTGATCCTTCTGGATTTTCCCCGATCCCGATAAAAAATGCGTCAAGCATCGGCTATCGATGATTTCTTTTTGTCCTTTGTTAACGCCTGTCCTCCTCGTATTTTACCAATGACGAAGGGGATCGACTATCTCTCGAGTATTTATGCAAAAAACTTATGAAAACCAAAACTACCTTATGTCGATGCCGATCAATATCGACGCTCGACAACTGTTGGTTTCCGAGTGGTTCCTTTACTTACTTGAATTCTTTCCGACGCCGAACCTGAGCGTGTTAGGTGCTGTGTTTGGTTGCTGATTCTTAATTCAGGTGTTAAGGCCTTTTAGTCTTGGGGTTTCATAAGTTAAAACAAACCTGAATAGGTGATGAGATTTACAATAATAAACAAAGACAAAACATTTCCCAAAATGAAATCGAGTCAGACAGTGCAGAAAACAAGTGGTACCCAAAAAGTGACAAAATTTAATAAGGCTTTTTTAGGGTGTGTTGAGTGCTCAACAAAACATTCACAAGTTTTGGGTAAATTAGTTTTTATATCTTGTGACAGTGTCAATCATATCGTATAATTATTTGATCCATGAAATTAATGATTGAGGGAGCAGATTAAGTTATCGTTGGAAGGAGATTTAGTTTGTGAATAGATTTGCAAATCTTTGTAGATGAAAATTTGAGATTATAAACTTTTGATCTGATAGATCTACTTGTAAATCTATTTCACGGTTATGATACCGAATGATTTGTTATCGACTCAACGATCTAGTGCAATAATGTCTCATGTGCAGCCTCACTTCTCTTGGCATTTGACTTGCAATCTCCACATGAGCGCCTCAATGAGCCGCTACAAGGTGTGAATCTTGAATGCAAGTTTTTTTCAAAAATAGGGACAGGTTCCATTCCATATTTTAAAGCAAAGTTGTGCCCATTAAATCACTGTAGACCAAATCTAGATTTAGATAATTGGTGATAAGAAAAATATCCGAAGGCAACACTGGGTTATAATCTTTCAGAACTATTCAAAAATTGCACGTAGAGCTGAGTTGATTTGAGACCCCCAAATGAAGGAAAATCATAAAAGCCCTAGATTCTCATAGCGCATAGAGAATTCCTAATAGCTTGTCGAGGAAGAAGAGAGACCATAGTGGCAGATTGCCTTAGCCTGTGCCTTCGCCTCATTAGAAAAAGTGATCTTATCCTATCTTCTTGTTGTGGATGGATACTTAGTCAGGCGTTGTCTAATTGTTCTACGAAATGGTTTTTTCATTGGAATATGGCTATATATAATTGCACGAAGTTACTATTTTTTTGTTTGTTTAAAATCTATTTCTGAATGCAGAAATGGATTCAGCAGGTTGAGAGGACACTTGGATTATACAGAAGTAATCACTCAAATCTGTCAATCTAACAAATTTTCAATGAATTTTGAGCAAATATCCCCGGAAAATATCACCCGAAAAAATAATATATGCCATTAAAGTTCAAAACCCCAAATCAATCTTGAGATGGAAAAGCTTTCCCAACACTTCCAACAAACCGTCCAATGCTGAGTTAAGTTATAAGCATAGAGGGCCATGTGTGTGCAAAAATAACATCTAGAAAGAAATTGAGAGCAACATTTCTAACAAGATCTACAACAAAGAATGAATTGCCCATGAAAATAGTAAGGTACACATTTTGTTTTTTAGTTTTTTTAAACTTTCTAAATCTCAATTGGGCCAGACTGTTAATGAATGACTCAGTGTTCTCATAAAGCAAGGTGTTGAAGATTGTAGAAATTTTGAATACAAAATTTGTGTGATGTCGCCCAAGCACAACCAAAACTGCATTACTAAGTTGCTCCAAACTTTTTGTTTCATTTTGAGAAAATAATAAAAAAATGCCAAATTGGGAGTCATCCATGGGTACAACTTGGATTCCTTCACTCGTTATTTTTTTAGAAAAATGTTGGTTGAAGATTAGGATGTAGTCAAACTTTGTAAAATAATTTGTAGACTAATGTTTTTCCTCTGAAGAAATTGCTCTCAAGTGCTAAAGAGTGAGTTGTAATCATGCCAAGTTAATAAAAAGATGATTTTTTGTGGATGTTTGTCCTAGACCACCCCAAAATTGAATAAGGGGTCTAAGGACATTTGGGCTTGTGTGCAATTATGATTGTGTTAGTGGATAATTTTTTTTCTTAAAGATGATAATTTGAGTCTAGTCTTTGACACATTTCATTTGACAAACAAACACCACACATCATTCAAGTTGTTGATCACATCGACATTCAATAACCACATATACAAGCATATGTAATCAAGCATGTTAGCATTGAGAGTCATCCTCAGACTGCTAGAGGATAATCCCAATACCCATTTGATTTAAATGATTAAAACAAGTAATTCTTGGTGGATCAACAAGAAAAGAGTAAAAGGGAGGGCATCAAACTTCTGCAAATACATTCTATTGGGCATGGAGTCATAACATTCTACAGATCACATGTAATCAGGATGCCTACCAGACAAAAGGCTTATGCAAATATGGATAGAAGAATAGAAGGTAAATAAAGATAAGAATATCCACATAACAAAGATCCTTTATGTAATATAGATTAAAGAGTGCTTGAACAATAATCCATGATTAACAAGCAATTACCACAAATCCTTTGCAGCTCATGAATCCATTAACCAAAGGAAGCTTTTGATCTTCAAAATCTGTAAATATTACTCAAGCAAGATGATAAGAAAGAATGAAAACAAGAGAAAAACAGTCTGGTATCACAACTTTCATGAATCTCTAATGGCATAAATGCCTACAACACATGCCCCTAGGCTTACAAATGAGAAACTCAACTGCTCCTCTAGCTCTCTCCTCTCTTGGATCATGAATACAACCCCTCTCCAAGAGCTCTTTCCTTCATTAAATAGAAAATAACATCAAAATATCCTTAGGAGGTCAAATCCCATCTTTTTCATTGGATTCTAGGCCTTGGAGATAGGTGGCAACAGTCAAAGAGACAAAAATAGAACAAACTGCTAATTTTTCAGGAAATCGTTGGAAGTCATTAATAAATGTTTCCAACTCACTGCATGAGGTCTTTAATGGAGCTAAAACTTAGGTGCAGATGTCCCTTGACATCTAACTGATCCATGAGAAGTCATTCGAACCCTCCTTGACAAGTGGCAACCTGCCAACAAGGCGAATATCCAACAACTATGCAAAACAAAGAGTTTGCAACACATTTCACATCGCACTGGTGTTTTAATTGTTTCTCTCAAATGCCAAACTAGGTTAGGCTGAAATTTGGCCAGCAAGTCAACAAGGATATCATCTTCCTCCATAAAAAAATTCAGAGAAACCCACATCATTGTTTTGGATTTATGATCAAATCTGTAAAAGCAATTGCTACAGGAAATTTTGCAGCGAATTTCGCAACATCTATCTCAGTTCGCAACACCTATGTCAGTTCACAATGCCAAAGGAAAATCAAGTGGCCACACTCCTTTCCCAACCTCCAAACAAGACAAAAAATCTCATGGAGTACTTGATGATCCTGAGTTTGATGCTGGTAATTTTGAATTTGCACCAGGATGCCTACAACCTATCAAACCTACAACCCTCTTCCTTAACTAGTTTGCAGCGCTAACTCAAATATAGCTTGCACACTTCGAGGAGGTTGTTAGTTCTTGATGGTATGACATAATCCCTGGAGAAATGGTTAAATGTAGGCTCTAAAAACCATAAATCCTCCTTTACATGATCAATCTTATGTGTTAACATCTGGCTCCACAGGGGATGGAGACCTCCATGTGAGGCTCCAAGAACATGCAGTTCCAGTGCCTTATCCATTGGGATGGTGGAGTATTATTCAAATACTAAAATCAAACTGAAAACTGAAATACTTGAACACGAGCTTATTTATATACATGACCCTACTCTAACTGAATTTTACAATTTGCTCAGGTGAAAACAAACTTCCACCATAACCACTCAAACTGTTTGGTAACAAAATTCTTCTCTTCACTGCAAATGATCCATAAGAAGCAAGAAAAATGTGACAACTAATTAAATACATTCTTATAATCACCAATATTACCTCCAAATGCTGAAAAAATGATAAAATTTGTAGGCTCCAAAGCATTTGAAAAGTGCAACTCCATGTGTTCATTGACATGGTCATGAAACTGATGGCAAGGCATACTTAACTGATAATAGGTTACCTTCTCTGCTTCAAAGTTTCCCACAGGTTGTTTGATGTCCTTTGCAAGAACATTTGATTGAATGACTGACAAATGCATTTGTTGGTTGAATGGCTGCTCCTCATCTTCAGAACCACCTGTGGGCTTACTGCTAATCATTTCTGCATGTACTGTAAGCACAATCTACTACTCATACACATGGTTTTTATCAAAACAGGGGCTGCTCATTTGTGGGCGATGGATAAGAGATTAGTTGCATATGTAATTCCTTTTGAATACCTACATAGCATTCCCAAGGATCAGACTCATAATCATCATATACATGGATAGTGCTAAGAGGTTCCAAAGAAAACATAGAAAAATTATGTTCATCACCATCACTGATATATTCATAAAAAATGGGTTGTCCATAAAAAAACTTTGACTCTTGACATTCAGAATGTTTTGTTTCAAGATGCTATCTATCCACAAAATGTTCATCATCAAAGTGTTTGTCAACAACATGCTACTCTTGTTCAATATTTGAGACAGTGACTTCATCAGAAGCAAGGCTGTCAAAGATATCTGCTTTAAGGACAAAATCATACACTATCTCTTCCTCATAAGAACAACAAATAAAATCTGCCTCCAAGTCATGAGAACTAGGAAAAGAAAGAGATGGGTCTTCTTCAACCTCACAGTCATGAGAGCAACTTAATGCAGCTTGAACACTTTTCTCATATTCCTCACAACAATCATGAAAAATAAACTCAGAGGAGTAATACCTTTTATAGTGCAAATTGAAATCAGCACGGAATTCTCTCAAGGTGGATATGCTTGCAGTAGGAAGAGAAAAGTACGAGTCTCTGGCATCATAATTCAGGGAGAAGATAAACATTTTCATCAAGAAATCCTCCCGATGAAAGTTCAACTACACCATGAATTGATGAAAATTAATGAGATGTTGAGCATGATCATCATCATTTTCTTCTCTGAAGACAGGCAGTAAATCTCCCCATTCTGATAGATGAGGCACTAGATTTGGAAAACCAGAGATGGCTAAAAAGTTTAGAGGAGAAAATATCCTTGCCAAGATAGCCTCCATGACCTTTGACATCTTGGTTCTTCATGGAGTGGAATTTCCATGTGAGAGATGCAGTCTTTTCTATCTCCAATCCTTGTTCACCATCAAGAAGTGGCTGGAATTTGTGTCGTACAACCTAGGGAAGATCTTCAACTTCGTCCCTGACAACGACGCCAAAAATGTTAGCACTGAGATTCACCCTCATACTGCTAGAGTATAAGCCCAGTACCCATTTGATATAAATGATTAAAACAACTAATACTTGGTGGATCAACAATAAAAGAGTAAAAAGGAGGGCATCAGATTGCTACAAATACATTCTATTGGGCATGGAGTCATAACATTATGTAGATTACATGCAATAAGGATGCCTACTAGAAAAATGGCTTATGCAAAGATGGATAGAAGAATAGAAGGTAAACAAAGAGAGGAATATCCACATAACATAGATCCTTTCTGTAATATAGATTAAAGAGTGCTTGAACAATAATCTATGATTAACAAGCAATTACCACAAATCATTTGCAACTCATGAATCAATTAACCAAAGACAACTTTTGATATCCAAAATCTATAAATATTACTCAAGAAACCTGATAAGAAAGAATGAAAACAAGATAAAAACAGTCTGGTATCACAACTTTCATGAATCTCTAATGGCATAAATGCCTACAACACATGCCCTCAGGCTTACAAATGAGCAACTCAACTGCTCCTCTAGCTCTCTCCTCTCTTGGATCATGAATCCAACCCCTCTCCAAGAGATCCCTCCTTCATTAAATAGAAAATAGCATCAAAATATCCTTATGAGGTCGAATCTCATCTATTTCATTGGATTCTAGGCCTTGGAGATAGGTGGCAACAATCAAAGAGACAAAAATCCAACAAACTGCTAATTTTCAGAAAATTGTTGGAAGTCATTAATAAATTTTTCCAACTCACCGCATAAGGTCTTTAATGGAGATAAAACATAGGTTCAGGTGTCCCTTGACATCTAACTGATCCATGAGAAGTCATTCGAATCCTCCTTGACAGGTGACAACCTCCTAACAAGGCGAATATCCAACAACTATGCAAAACAAAGAGTGTGCAACACATTTCACAGCGCACTGGTGTTTTAATTGTTTCTCTCAAATGCCAAACTGGGTCAGGATGAAATTTGGTCAGCAAGTCAACAAGGGTATCATCTTATTGCACAATTTTTTTTAGAGAAACCCAAATCATTGTTTTGGATTTATGATCAAATTTGTAAAAACAACTGCTACAAGAAATTTCGCAGTGAATTTTGCAATGCCTGTCTTAGTTCACAACACCCGTGCCAAGTTCACAGCGCCAAAGGAAAATCAAGTGGCCACACTCCTTTCCTGACCTCCAAACAAGAAAAAAAAATCTCATGGAGTACCTGATGACCCTGATTTTGATGCTGGTAATTTTGAATTTTCACCGAGATGCTTGCAACCTATCCAACCTACAACCCTCTTCCCTAACTAGTTCGCAATGCCAGTTCGCAGCGCCAATTCAAATATAGCTTGCACACTTCGAGGAGGCTGTTAGTTCTTGATGGTATGACATAATACCTGGATAAATGATTAAATGTAGGCTCTGAAAACCATAAATCAGCCTTTACATGATCAATCTTATGTGTTAACAAAGCAGATGCAAAGAATATTCAAGCACAAATTCATGTCAATCAAGAAATTCAAGCTATTGATAAAAGGAGCAACTCATTTCCTTCATTCAACTTCAAAATCAAAATTAATTAGAAATGGACACATCAAAGGAGAATTGGACTCTAAATCTTCAAAAACGCATCCATATTCAAAATTGTAACTTGCAAATAGTTCTTTTTTCGTAAGTGTACTCAGATCAAAATCAAGTTGAGTTGAATTGTATTTATTGGGTGAATTCTCGGTTGAAACCGACACCCTAAATTTGATTGAGTCATTGCATGTTTGAGTCCTTGAGTCAACATTGATAGGGTTGAATGCTTTGGATTTTTCATTCAATTGACAACTTGTTTTAAAAGGACTCGCCTGAAAGGGAATAAGGAGGTCATTGTCATCAACTCAAAAATCATTCATTGCTTAAACAAAATGAAGCGAGCATGACAAATTCAAGAGAGGAAAATCAAGCAAACGAGTTCAAGTGAAGTGCAAGTAAGCAAATTCAAGTGAACAAGTTCAAGTGAGCGACTTAAAGAGTTTAAGCAAGTGTGAAGTACAAACAAGTGTGTTTAAGTAAACAAATTCAAGTGAGCGAATTTAAGTAAGAAAATTTCAAGCAAGCGATTACAAGTGAGTGTAAAGTGAAAATGAATGTAAAGTGAAAGTGAGCGAGTTCAAATGGAGCAAAATATATTAGAATTACTGAACACTCTAATAATCACTTCAAAAGACAACACAATGATATTAAATCAAGCAACTCTTCAACATGTTCTAACTTGTTTGTAAGTGACACAAGCCAAAGTAGAACTACTTCAAACTCAAACTCAACTTCTTCAAGATGAACTTCAACAAAAGAATCTTTAGTGTTTTGAACTAGTCCTTGTTCAGAACAACCCTCTTTTTGATGTCAATGATGATGATGATTTTAATCAACATTCAATGTAGGAACAACTCAAAAATCCAACTTCAGATACAGATGCAGATAAAGATGAATTCATTCATGAACCTACATTTCAAAAGTTTTCCTTTGAGTTTAGTGCATAAAAACTTCCAATGTTGTAGCAGCATACAATAAATCAACTTTCAAAGAAAAAGGTTCAACATACTCTTTCCAAGCCCATCATCAGACCGTGGGAAGAAATCAGGAACAAGCACAAAACATGACATGGATATGACAAGGAAGTTACCTTTCATATTCCCGATTATTCAAAATGAATCCACTTAATTAATGTAGGATTCCTTCAAGAAGTTTCAACTTCACCTGTTCTAGTTCAACATCAGAATAATAAGTGCCAACATTGCAATCGAGTTGGTCACATGGAGAATCAATGTTTTGATCTCCATCCCTGCCAGCATTGTGGAAAGAAGAATCATTCAATAGGGAAATGATCCAAGTGAAACAAAATTACAAGATTGAAGATTCACTATAAGTGGATCGATCCTTGGCAATGGTCATCAACAACTAAGCGATTATTACAATCTTACCGAAGAATTCGAACTCGAATAAGGATGCATCTTACAACTGACAATGTAACTCTCATGCACCTTAAGGGGGGTAGTTCATAAATCAAGTGAATATGGTTTGTGAAACCATTTGTGGTCTCTTCTTTCAGCTAACAAAGGGGGGGATTTACGATGGAATTGAAGATGGTTGTCAAATTGAAAGTTTCGACAACAAATATGCCAGATGGGTATCAAATTTGTTAGATGGGAAACTACAGTCTGTGGATGGTAGAATTTGGAAAAATTATGGTCCAATGTGATGCAGACCCCCTACCTCAGCAGGGTTCTGCGACCTCTTGGTCTCTGGATTGATCTACTTCTGAGCTGAAATGGTTCTTTGGAATCCTACTGGAACCTCTTGAATGAATCCACAGGTCCCTTTAATTCCCTGGCACAAGCTTTGAGAAAACCTATGCACGCACTAAGCTTTCAACACTCTTCTCTGTTCTGAACCAACACACCTTTCGTGTTTCGGAGTTTCGGGACTCCTACATGCGAGCTCTCCCAGGCTCCTTGTCCCTCCAACTCCCGGTCGCCGAAACGTCGAAAAGGGCTTAACGACTCTGGGTCCTCCCTTAGCCTCCATCCACGTGACCACCACTCTGTGACCACGTGCTTAACGTCAAAGCGCTACCGGATTTTCGTGATTTGGGGAATCGC
>JASDQU010096396.1:22876-38689 GCA_032191745.1 Picea mariana | reverse complement strand
GCACCAACAAGCCCTAACTATTGGCCCTTTTGGCAACACCTGCGAAGTAGATGCAGTCTCACCCGAAGCAGTTATGAGGGGGTTGCAGGACAGAGATGTCTACAACCAAAGGGAATATCAAGTGAATCTAACACAAGAACAACACAACATTCATATATCACTTATTAACTTAGATCTATTATGAACATCTACTTATCAGATCTAAAACAGTACTACAATCACAGTATATCAATGACATATACAAAATACCAATCACACACAACACAAAATATACGTGGTTCACCCTCTCTCTAGGGCTACGTCCACAGAACTGTGCTATAATATATTGAGGTAAAGCATACAGTTTTTGTTTGCACTTTTAGCTAGCAGATCTTCTTTCTTCTCCTCTCTTTCTCTCCCCTCCCTATGCACCCAGCTATAGGGTTGATCTTCACACCCAGCTGGAGATCTTACAATACTAGAAGGTTCTCACTCTCAACACTTCTCTCTCTCAATACAATACTCACTCACATCAACAATACAACTAGATCAATAGAAATATCATACCAACCTAATTTTCGAAACTGACCCAAGTCCTTTAGACCTTTATTTATACATTACAATAGCTCATCGATAGCCTTAGGCCGAAACCTAGGTGTCCAAAACCCTAGATACCAAAACCCTAGGTGTCTAAACCTTAGGTCAACTTGATCCATATTTTCAGGGCTTCGCCAGCCTGTCTTTCCTTTCTTCTCGCGCGGTGCTCCAAAGCATCCAACGATGGATTTTTCCACTTGCTGAGTTGTCCACAATCCTTCTTCCTTACTTATCTATCATCCTCGATCTCCTCATCCAACGAATTTCTTTCTCAAGCTTCACTCCATCTTTTCTACTCTTTTGTTCACTTCGACCCAATAACAATCACTGTGTCTTCAACGCAGTTCACATTCTCCCTTTTCTTCCTTGATCTTCGCATACTTCCATAACCAAGGGCCAACACCCGTGCATCTTCAAGTTTGGTAATGTGGGTAATGTGGCATCGTTGAATCATAGATCCATGGAAAAATTTGGTGTCCCCCCCCACCTCTCTTAGCCATTTTACTTTGGACTTTTGTTTCCATAGAATTTATTCTTAGGTGTTTCTTTCCTCAAACTGTTGTTTAACCTTGGCCTCTTACTCTTGTAGTTGCTCTGAGCTTCCTAGAGTTATGAGTGTTTGTTGGATTTCCCTCATGCGATGTTCAAGATCTCGTTGGGTTTGAAATATGTTGCCAAAATTGTGTTTGCTCCATTCGTTAAGGTGTTCTTTGTAGTTCTTTGGCTTCTGTTGAAATTTGTACATCAAAGTACCATGCTAGATGGTCGCATCTGCCCACCACTGTTGCACATTCTGCTGAAAACATGGAATGGGTCAATTAGAATTTCTCGAAGCGGAAAGTCTTATGATGAGAGATGTTGGAGATGTCGATATGGGCCAATGGTTGTATCTTGTCATCAAAGGATACTGGACTCAAAGAGAGATCCATCCAACATTAAAGGTTCTAAGACTAGAAACCGATCTAATTTCCAGGCAATTTGCTGAGAGCCAGATCAACGGTTGGACCAAGTGAAATATCCATTAATTTTTTCTAAATATACGAGATGAAGTCTGTCAATCAGGTTTCTGAGGCTTGAACTATCATTCTCCGGTCTGTGGATTCCCCCTCTCTTCTCTTCAAAGGAAATAATGATATTAAAATTGCCTCCTAAGACCCATCACCGATTCTGGGTGATTTTGCTCAACCCTTCAAGAGTTTTCAGGAAGGATTTTTTCTCCATTTGCATGGATGGCCCATAAACATTAGTTATCAACCCGTTCACGTCTGATCCAAGAGTTGTGTATCTAGTTGAGATAGTCCACTTGGTAGTGAAAAAATTATCCATAATTTTTGTTGCCGGATTCCAGAGAATTGCAAGGCCCCACGTCGAACCTCTGGAGTCTGTATCGACAAAGTTGCCTTGTCTCCAACACCTAGCTAATATTATGTTTGCATCCATGCCTGCACATTTTGTTTCTTGCAGAAGAAGAATATCCATATTCTCCACTATTATACATTTATCGACAAAGTTGCCTTGTCTCCAACACCTAGCTAATATTGTGTTTGCATCCATGCTCACACATTTTGTTTCTTGCAGAAGAAGAATATCCAGATTATCCATTTTTGTACATTTTTAAAGGAGTCATTGCTTACCCTTTCCATTTAGGCCTCTAATATTCCAAGTGATAATATTCATGAGGAAGATTGGGAGGAAAGGGGGTGAAATCTTTCTGTGATCAGTTGGATTTGACTTGAATTCACCATGAAACTTCCTACATCCTGGATTAGTTGTTGTGTAGTTTTTCTTCCTCATCTTTTCTTGTCCCTTGACAATCCGAGATTGTCCTTGATCAGATCTATATGGATACCCAACCCCTAACTTGACCTAAAGGTAGCGCCAGCAATAGAGTTGATATGAACCTTATGCTCTTTGTGGAGTTGATCCAATGGTAGAGAGTGCAATTCTTGCTTGCAATGTGCTTCTTCCAAACTGACCAAATCAATTTCTGCTAGTTCCTTTTCATCCAACTCAATGTCCATGTCTCCCCCTTCTACATTGTGTCGATCCACTCTCCAAGGGATGATTTGTTCTATAATGGGTTCAACAACAACTTTTGTTTTTTCTACTACCAATTCTTTGTTTTTAGGGCGTGCCTCTCCATCTATTTCCAGGTTCTCCAAGGTTTTCCCTAAGACCTTGAAGGAATTGTTGGTAGAGGGATTCATATTTATAGGCACACTTGTTTTCCTTTGACCTTGATGATGTTTCCCTTGGACTTGGGTGAAGCCATCCTTTGATTTCTATGTCGTTGTTGAATCTTGCTTAAGAGGGGCATTGAGCAGGCAGTCCCTGAATAGGTGACCATGTCCATGAAATATTCGACACGTAAAGGGGATGTGCTCGTAATCTATTGTCTAGATCCATTCTTCATCATGATATTCTAAGCAGATAGATCCTGGAATAGGATTGGGTATGTTCATGTACACACAGATCCTTGCATAAGAAGTGTAACACCTGTATCTTGTGGCTTCAACAGATTTCACATAGATTCCCAAAATGTTCCCAATGCCTGCTAGGATTTCCTCCAACGAAAAATCCTGCGGGAGGGAGTAGAGCTTGATCCAAACAAGGGCATGAGTGAAGTCCTCTTTTTCTAGACTAAAGCGATCTGTTCAATATCTTAGATACAACCCAATTGAGTTGAAAAAACAAGGTCCATTTTCGAAGATCCACTCGTTGTCTGATTATGAAAGATCATTGTTCAAAAACTTCTGGAACCCAACTAAAGGTCATAATGGCCCTTGGGCTTCAACCAGGTTTTGATCCATCTAACCATATCTCTTTCTGAGGGCCATCGACCTAAAAATTTTCCAATAAGCGCATGATCTCTCATATATTGAGAGTTTTCTCCTACTCTTGTTGATTTAACCACATAAATTTGTGCTAATGAGGCTTGCAGAAGAGATTTCTCTGGCTCCCATGCACGATCCACCTTTGGATGGGAGAATGTGGGATCAATCTCCATCTCTTTACCTATTCTTGAATCTGATAATGCTTCATGGTCCATAAATTGTGGCGGAAGATCAAAGGGCGACCTCTTTGATCCATTTAAACCTCTAGTCACGACAGACACGACTGTCACAACTTCTCTGTAGGAGGGGGCTTGTGCCCCCTCAGATTCAGGCTCCATGGCATCTCTCAGGTCATCACACTCTCAAAAAGACTAGTGCAGGAATTGGGAAAATCAGGAATTTACTGAAACCCTAGGACGTGAAAAGCATCAAGAAACCCTGGCCGCAAAGCTTCTTAGTTAGTATTGTTCCGAGTCAAATTTAATATGGTCACTCTTTATATCTAACTCGATATTTTGACTTTCTTTCAACTTTCGTTGCTAAAAGGAAGAGTATGTCATCACTATTTTATATAACCTTTTGTTGATGCTTAAATTCGTTAGGACCGAAACGGTAACCTCACGAGGATGTAAATCCCCCTGCATTTTTATAGAGGTGGTACTCCTCTTTAGATTTTCTTGGGAATTCTAGATATTTAGAATGTGGGACTTGATAGAAGTTCGTCGTAGTAATTCAAAGAAATATAAATATTGCAAGAAAATAAAAGGAAAAATGTTTTGTTTTCTCTTTAAAAGAAAGCTCCTGAGAAAGGACCAGGAACCGAGCACATACACACATTTAAAGCAAGTAAGCAAAAATTCCTCACATCCATCATAGTTTGACTAAAGATTTTTGATCAAATAAAAATAAAAAAGAAGATGGTCTGCATGCATAAAAGAACTTTAATAGAGTGGACATGGGCAGCTCAAATAAAGATAATGATAGATCAACCTCAAATACTTTGTATTCAAAACTCTGGGTGACAAAGTACATTCGAGATTGTTCCCGAAATAGCTCTCTTGAAATTTCTAAAATATATATAGTATGTTACATATTCTTTGAAATTTAAAATGTGTTTGTCTTAAAGACTGGGATTGGGGCTCCCGCGGACCATAAAGCAAATACACACAAGAATTAAGCTTGTAGAAGGAAGATGGTGGGCAGTAAAAGAACAACAAGACCTGGTAAGAAGAAAAGAGGAGTTATCAGTCTTCAGTTAAACCTTTCTAGTGAAAGAGGTGGAATAATTGGATAAAGGACTTGATAAAGAAAATAAGGTTGTGATAAACATAAACTTACTATGATGGTCTCTAGTGTCTTCACTTTCTTGTTGGTGTCCTTTTATTGTCTTCATTAACGGTTACATGATCCGTCTCAACTTTTTCTTGACTTTTTCTTGCCCCTCGGTGGTCAATTTGTCGATACCTTTCTTAAACCATTCTTCAATATAACTTTTCATTGTTGCCACGTTGATTTCATGCCGGATTTTGATGTTGAACATCTCGCCCTCCAAGTCTCTCAGATCAAGGGAAATGCCATGCAATGCTTCTTCAATGTCCTGATTTTTCATGGAGTAGTCCACTAGCCAATTGTCTGTCTTCCTCATCATATTCAAATATACCATAGAACTTTTCAACTGACAACCCTTTAAAAATCTAAACTTGCTCGTCAAATTGTTGCTTTGTTACGAACAACGAGTTGAGGATCAATTTGGGATATTGGACTTCGTTAGTGATTCCGGCTAGGTCCACTTCTATGAGCCTTTTGAATAGTTCTTCCCTCCTTGATATAGCTTGGATGCACGTTTGAACAATGTTATTCAAGTTTTCTATCTTTTCTTTCCCGCACACATTCAACTGTTTGATCTGACTTGCAGAGGGAAGATCCTCCTCTCTTCTCCTTAATTCTGTCATGTTGGAAACTTTAATATGAAAGGGTACCACAACATCAAGGTAAAAACCTTCTTCGTTCTTTAGGTCACCTTGCAATTACTCATGGAAGGCATGCGCCCTCGAGCCAAAAGAAACCATGTTTTTTGAAATTTCCCAAGCCTCTATGATCAATGCCATTCTTTTCTTGATAATTCTCTCCACATATCTCCTGATTGATGTAAGTAAGCTCGAGGACCCTTTTAATTTAGCAGCGGGCATGGTGGGTCCAATGATTGCCAAAGGACTGGCAAGAAGTGGAAGAGGCATTAAGGTCTCTTCCAATTCATTAATCATTTCTTTTAACTTCATGTTTTCGCTTCAATACCACCAATGGAGTCATTCAATGCATCATCGATTGCTCTATGAATTCTAGAAATCTAGGAAGGCTACATATCTCTTAGGTCAACCTCTGAACGAGATTTTCCTTTCTTATTCTTCACATCACTTTTCTCAATAATTAATTTCTTGGATTCCCTGTCAAAGATAGCGCTTTGAAAAACAAATGACTCTTCTTCGTTGAAGGTCTCATTCTCAATGATTTCCAATGATGGATTTCGGTGGGCCATGTTCCCTGACTGATCCAGTGGGGGAAACATTTTCTCAATGTCTGCCTAGAGCTCCATATCTTCAAGGGAGAAGCTATTGATGTCACTTTCTATGTGCTGGTCTTCTTCCTCTTGCATGACGTTTTTCCTCTTTTTTATTAGAGGAAGCTTGTGCGAGTTCTCAATCTTTCCCGAAGGGTGATTCTTTTCTCCTCCGCCGCCTGAACTACTGTTGGTCACTTTTATAGATGGGTGGGCCGTTGGAGCATTGCTCTGAGATGTTGTGGTCTTAGGAGCAACAGTTGGGGACTAGGCACTCTTCTCGCTAGGACCCTTTCCTTTCTACTTGTAAAATTCATTGGTACTGAGTACCGTTTCCAAGTCACCAGCATTGTGAGTAGGAGTGCCTAAGTTATTATCTTCTTATTCACTTATAACAGTATGGATAAATGAATTGTTGAATCCCACTGCTAGCATATGTTCCACAATAATTATGTTAGGGTCAAACCCTTTTATTTTTTTAGCATATTTGAGATTCAAATTGTGGAAGTGGTTTGCAAATTCATTGATTTTGTTTACATTTTTTACTATAAATCCCCAATTTTCCAAAGCAAGGGTATGAATTGCTTTTTTCGTTTCTCATGAAAAAAGTGCAGCCAGAAATTGTGTTGCCTTACGAATTCCGTAATAAAGATTCTATCAGATATATGGCATGGAAAAAAGGAGGCATTTTCCTTAGAACTGAAAATCTTGATAACATTGTAATTTTCCATTTGCTCCAACATCCCCTTTTTATCCATAAATTTACTTGCCTGGGCGGATATTCTGGGGGTACCTTTTCCAAACAACAATCCTTTAAAGACTGAGACAAGATCATTGAAAACTTCATAAAAATGCAAAGAAGCTTTGTGTCTCCACAACGCTTGGTACCAGAAGGTAAATGAGTCAAATTCACAGTTCACCTTCTTATAGATAGACAATTTAGGAAATTGACGGCAATATGCTATCACAAACACCAAATAAGAAGCCATATAGGATTTCTTATCCTTTTTGTATTGTGACAATTGGGAAGAGATTTCAATGGAAATGAGTTTTCCCCAATCGAAAACGACTTACTCTTTGATAGTAAAATATAAGATATAAAGAATCATACGGGAAATGTCGGCGGTACTTTCTTGGCCTATCACCCTAGTGAATAACCAAGCAATTTCCCGAAAGGGGTTTTTGAACAAGTTGACCTGCAACTTGGTAATATCTTCAGGTATGGTCGTGGGATTCTCCAAGAACTCAAGCGAGAGGTACAGGTCGTTGTCATGCTTTTTCAGGAAATCCTGCAATCCTCTCCTTTGAAAGTAATAGTTGGTTTAGGGAGTTTCAACTTCTTACAGAATACTTGAGGTGAAAGAGAAATGGGAGAATGGTCTTGAAGTTGAATAATCCACTGTCTTGGTATATATTTCTCAATAGACCATGCAATAAGTTTCTTGGAGTCGAAAACCTCAGGGGCACACCCTGCATGAGCAAATCCGGAAGTTCAAATCACTTCCTTCTGAGCTAAAGGGGATGAATAGTAAGAATACGCTCTAGACCACTAAAATTTCTGGTCCTCACGCCCAAAAATATTCAAAGTATCACCGCAAAACTGTTGTCGAGCTGTTGTGGCCATAAGTTGATGAGGGTGTTCCTTTAGTCCAACTAATATTTCAATGGGCGCTTTGAGAGAGATAACAATAATATAATCTTCGTCAAATCATGCTTTAATGCAGTTTTAATGATAAAATCTCCTTGAGCCCTTCGCTTATTAATGGTGATCTTTATGGAACCTGTACGATGAGTTAGTAGCATTAAAACATTCTTAAATGTGTATCAAGAAAAGAACAAGGACGGCGGGGATAGATGAGAACAATTAGAATTTCATAATTTTTATGAACTTGCCAAGCCGTGAATCCGCGGTTCTAAAAGGTTGTAAATAGGCTAAGTGTTGTAATGCGGTCGGTCAGACTCAATGTAAGAGTGATGAGATACTTAGGAGTTCGGTGAGTCCGATGGTCATAATGTAGATCTCGGATCTATCGGTGCAAAATGGATATCGTGGAACTTGGGATATGAAAGTTTGAACCAGTGAACCTGCGACTGCAGAAATGGTTAAGTATAGAATAATACAGTGGTCGGTCACACTCACGATATGGGAATATGGATGGAAGTGAGAACCCACGAGTCCGCCAACCCGCGAACCCATCATTCTAAAAAGAAAAATGACTAAGTAAAGTAACTAGAAAGGGAGAAGAGAAAGGAGAAAAGAAAAGGGTAATTCAGATAAGTATAGAAGAGGGAAAAGAAATGGAAAAAAAAGAAGTTGGGAAAATAGAAATGGGAGGGAAATTAGGAAGCAGGAAATGGTCTCAAAAACTGGCTCCAACTGTGGGATGATAACCCCCTGCAGGTTGTCAAGAATCTAGAATTTTTATGACCAAGCACTTCCGTCCATTAGGCCATGGATTTAAAGTAAGAATATACAAACTGAAAAATAAAATTATGTACAATGAGAATGAGAAAGTCTTAGATGAAGAAACCTTTCAAATGTTGCCCGTTGATAGGCAACATTAATCTTTTGCCCTTCATGTCTTGGAGCATATAGGAATTAAAACCCATGAGCTTTTCAACAATGTATGGTCCAATACAGAGCGCCATGAACTTTGTATGCATCGACGGTTTCTCCTTGGCCTTGTTCCAAAGTAACACCAGTTCTCCCTTCTGAAAATTATTTACAGTTGCGCCCTGATCAAAATAACTTTTGACACTTTGTTGCCTCTGAGAAGTTCGATTTAGGGCTTTGCTTCGTTCTTCTTCCAATTTAAACAACTGATTGATCCTCCTTTGGATAGGTGAACTGTCTTTTGTATCTTCTGGATATTACTCAAGGTTTTATTGAACCTGAGATTAAAATCTCGTATCCTTTCCTTAAACCAATCTGGGTGAAATCAGTGAGAAGGGTATGATAAGCAATTGGAGGGGCAAACATAGTCAGAAACATGGCTTTGAGGTCATTAAATGAGTGAATTGATCTGCTGGAAAATGTCGTATACCATTCATACACTCTTCCTGATAGGGTTTGAAGAAACAACCTTACCATGACATCGTCATACTCAACATGGTGAAAATCGCAAACATTAAGAAATAAGTGCAGGTGCCTCTTTACATCAATTGCTCCGTCTCCAGAAAATTCCTTAGGGTGCCCTTAGGGAGAATAGGGAGATCATGTTGTTCACCTACAATATTCAAAGGAGAATATCTTATTCTTCTTCTATTTTCAAACCTTAAGTTTTCTTGATTTCTTGCAACATCTCTTCCACCTCCTTGTCTCTCCTCATGATGATCGTCTCGGGGTTGTTCATTTCTTTCTGCCATATCTGGAGAGATTCCAGGAATATGCTTTTCACTTCTAAGAATAAAGAGTTGCTTTCTTTTACTTCTAGTAATGGGTCCCTTGTATTCGTCCAACTTCAATCCCAACCTTGTTCTTGTGCTGCTCTAGATAGCCATTGGTTTCTTTGGTCTTGTCACTTGTCTCTTCTCTGTCTCCAGAGGATTTCTCTTTCTTCTTCTTGGACTAAGATATACGAGGACCTTTCTAACTCTTCTTGGGTCTCAGCTGTTGTTATTACCAGATTGTATAACTGATGTAAGATGCTTCATTGATTGTTCAATCCAATTTCTAAGCAGGTCTGATCAACCTGAGGAAAAGTCATATATTTTTCAAAAATGATAGACTAGGTTCCAAATTTCAATTTAGTTCCCCAGTATGGTGGCCAAAAATGTTGATGCTTGAATCCATTAGGACCGAAACGACAACCTCATGAGGATGTAAATCCCCCTGCATTTTTATAGAGGTGGTACTCCTCTTTAGATTTTCTTGGGAATTCTAGATATTCAAAATGTGGGACTTGACATAAGTCCGTCGTAGTAATTCAAAGAAATATAAATATTGCAAGAAAATAAAAGGAAAAATGTTTTGTTTTCTCTTTAAAAGAAATCTCCTGAGAAAGGACGAGGAACCAAGCACATTCACACGTTTAAAGCAAATAAGCAAAATTTTCTCACATCCATCATAGTTTGACTAAATATTTCTGATCACATAAAAATAAAAAAGAAGATGGTCTGCATGCATAAGAGAACTTTAACAAAGTGGACATGGGAAACTCAAATAAAGATAATTATAGATCAACCTTAAATACTTTGTATCCAAAACTCTGGGTTACAAAGTACATTCGAGATTGTTCCCGAAATAGCTCTCTTGAAATTTCTAAAAAATATATAGTCTGTTACATATTCTTTGAAATTTAAAATGCGTTTGTCTTAAAGACTAGGATTTGGGCTCCTGCGGACCATAAAGCAAATATACACAAGAATTAAGCTTGTAGAAGGAAGCTAGTGGGTGGTAAAAGAACACCAAGACCTGGTAAGAAGAAAAGATGAGTTATCAGTCTTCGGTTAAACCTTTCTAGTGAAAGAGGTGGAATAACTGGATGAAGGACTTGATAAAGAAAAGAAGGATGTGATCAACATAAACTTACTATGATGGTCTCTTGTGTCTTCGCTTGCTCGTTGGTGTCCTTTTATTGTCTTCATTAAGGGTTACATGAACCGTCTCAACTATTTCTTGCCCCTCGGTGGTCAATTTTTTGATAGCTTTCTTAAACCATTCTTCATTATAACTTTTCATTGGTGCCACATTGATTTCATGCTTGATTTTGATGTTGAACAACTCACCCTCCAAGTCTCTCGGATCAAGGGAAATGCCATGTAATGCTTCTTCAATGTCCTGATTTTTCACGGAGTAGTCGACTAGCCAATTGTCTATGTCGTCCTCATCATATTCAAGTATACCATAGAACTTTTCAACTGACAACCCTTTAAAAATATCAACTTGCTCGTCAAACTGTTGCTTTGTTAGGAACAACGAGTTGAGGATCAATTTGGGATCTTGGACTTCGTTAGTGCTTCCGGCTAGGTCCACCTCCGTGAGCCTTTTGAATAGTTCTTCCCTCCTTGGTATAACTTGGCTGCATGTTTGAACAATGTTATTCAAGTTTTTTATCTTTTCTTTCGAGCACACGTTCAACTGTTTAATCCGAGTTGGAGAGGGAAGATCCTCCTCTCTTCTCCTTAATTCTGTCATGTTGGAAACTTTAATACCAAAGGGTACCACAAAATCAAGGTAAAAACCTTCTTCATTCTTTAGGTCGACATGCAAATACTCATGGAAGGCATGTGCCCTCGAGCCAAAAGAAACCATGTTTTTTGAAATTTCCCAAGCCTCTGTGATCAATGCCATTCTTTTCTTGATAATTCTCTCCACATAGCTCCTGGCTTATGTAAGTAAGCTCGATGATCCTTTTCATTTAGCAGCGGGCGTGGTGGGTCCAATGATTTCCAAAGGAATGACAAGAAGTGGAAGAGGCATTAAGGTCTCTTCCAATTCCTTAATCCTTTATTTTAACTTCGTGTTTTCCGCTTCAAGACCACCAATGGATTCATCCAATGCATCGCCAGTTGCTCTATGACTTCTAGAAATATGGGAAGGCTACATATCTCTTAGGTCAACATCTGAACAAGATTTTACTTTCTTATTCTTCACATCACTTTTCTCAATAATTAATTTCTTGGATTCCCTGTCAAAGACAATGCTTTGAAAAAAAATGACTCTTCTTCATTGAAGGTCTCATTCTCAATGATTTCCAATGATGGATTTTGGTGGGCCATGTTCCCTGACCGATCCAGTGGGGGAAACATTTTCTCAATGTCTTCCTCGAGCTCCATATCTTCAAGGGAGAAGCTATTGATGTCACTCTCTATGCACTGGTCTTCTTCGTCTTGCACGACGTTTTTTCTCTTTTTTCTTAGAGGAAACTTGTGCGAGCTCTCAATCTTTCCTGGAGGGGGATTCTTTTCTCCTTCGCCGCCTGAACTACTGTTGGCCACTTTTCTAGATGGGTGGGCCACTAGAGCATTGCTCCGAGATGTTGTGGTCTTAGGAGTAACAGTTGGGGACTGGGCACTCTTCTCGTTGGGACCCTTTCCTTTCTACTTGTAAAATTCATTGGTACTAAGTATCATTTCCAAGTCACCGGCATTGTGAGTAGGAGCGCCTAAGTTATTATCTTCTTCTTCACTTAGAATAGTATGGATAAATGAATTACTGAATCCCATTGCTAGCATATGTTTCACAAAAATTCTGTTAGGGTCAAACCCTTTTATCTTTTCAACATATTTGAGATTCAAATTGTGGAAGTGGTTTGCAATTCATCGATTTTGTTTATATTTCTGAATATAAAATCCCCAATTTTCCAAGGCAAGGGTATGAATTGTTTTTTTTCGTTTCTCATGAAAAAAGTGTAGCCATAAATTATATCGCCTTGTGACTTCCGTAATAAACATTCTATCAGATATATGGCATGGAAGAAATGAGGGATTTTCCTTAGAACCGAAAATCCTGATAACATTGTAATTTTCCATTTGCTCCAATGTCCCCTTTTTATACAGGAATTTACTTTCCTGGGTGGATATTCTGGGGGTATCTTTTCCAAACAACAATCCTTTAAAGACCGAGACAAAATCATTGAAAACTTCATAAAAATGCAAAGAAGCTTTGTGTCTCCACAACACTTGGTACCAGAAGATAACTGGGTCAAATTCACAGTTCACCTTCTTACAGATAGATGATTTAGGAAATTGGCAGCAATATGCTATCACAAACACCAAATAAGAAGCCATATAGAATTTCTTATCCTTTTTGTACTGTGACAATTGGGAAGATATTTCAATGGAAATCCGTTTTCCCCAATAAAAAATGGCTTTCTCTTTGACAATCAAATATAAGATATAAAGAATCATACGGGAAATGTTGGCGGTACTTTCTTGGCTTGTCACCCTGGTGAATAACCAAGCAATTTCCCAAAAGGGGTTTTTGAACAAGTTGACCTACAACCTAGTAATATCTTCAGGGATGGCAACAAGATTCTCCAAGAACTCAGGCAAGAGGTCTAGGCCGTTGTCATGCTTTTTCAAGAAATCCCTACAATCCTCTCCTTTGAAAGTAAGTGTTGGTTCAAGGAGTTTCAACATCTTACATAATACTTGAGGTGAAAGAGAAATGAGAGAATGGTCTTGAAGTTGAATAATCTGTTGACTTGGTATATATTTCTCAACGCACCATGCAACAAGTTCCTTTCAGTCGAAAACCTTAGGGACACACCCTGCACGAGCAATTCCAGACGTCCAAATCACTTCCTTCTGAGCAGAAGGGGATGAATAGTAAGAATACACTATAGACCACTGAAAGTTTTGGTGCTCACACCCAAAAATATTCAAAGTATCACCGCAAAACTACCGCGACCATAAGTTGACGAGAGTGTTTCTTTAATCTAGCTAATATTTGCAATGGGCACTTTGAGAGAGATAACCATAATATAATCTTCGACAAATCATGCTTTAATGTGGTTTTAATGAAAAATTCTCCTCGAGCCCTTTGCTTATTAATGACGACATTTACAGAACCTGCATGATGAGTTAGTAGCATTAAACCATTCTTAAATGCGTATTAGGAAAAGCACGAGGATGGCGGGGACAGACAAGAGCAATTAGGATTTGGGAATTTTTATGAACTTGCCAACCCGAGAACCCACAAACCCGCGGTTGCGAAAGGTCGCAAATAGGCTAAGTGTTGTAATGCGGTCGGTCAGACTCAATATAAGAGTGATGAGATACTTAGGAGTTCGGTGAGTCCGATGGTCATAATGTAGATCGCGGATCTATGGGTGCAAAATGGATATCGCAGAACTTGGCATATGAAAGTTTGAACCAATGAACCCGCGACTGCAGAAATGGTTAAGTATAGAATAATATGGCAGTCGGTCGGACTCATGATATGAGAATATGGATGGAAGTGAGAACCCGTGAGTCCGCCAACCAACTCACCATTCTAAAAAGAAAAATGACTAAGTAAAGTAACTAGAAAGGGAGAAGAGAAGGGAGAAAATAAAAGGGGAATTCGGGTAAGTATAGAAGAGGGAAAATAAATGGAAAAAAGAAGGTTGGGAAAATAGAAAGGGGAGGGAAACTCGAAAGCGGGAAATGGTCTCAACACCTTCCATCCTTTTTTGTATATTTTTTTGTAAATATAAGATGTATTTAAAAAAAAAAACCCTCAAAGCTTTCCGATACTTGTATAAACAAGTGCAACATGCTGCGATGTACTGCCTCCTAAAACTTTACTTTTTAGAGTCTGCGTGACAAAAGACATTACATTTTAGTACGAGTCTAGCGATTCCCTGTGGAAGATAGCTTGGCTATCGACAACGACTAATATGAAGGAACATTGATTTTCCTACAGGATTACTTTAATTTAGGATCCGTTCAGTGTTCACGAAATTATAGGAGTACGCTAAACGTTCGACAAATTTGGTTTCTTCGGCCACCGGTCTCCGATCATTTGACGTTCCTACGGGCCCACTCACTGCCTGACCATGTTGTCAGGTTTTGTCCTTCCCCATTAATTCAAGGTCTTGAAATATGCGAAGGCTGCAATAACACTATCAATTTATTGACCAATGAGGAGTTAAAAAAATACTATTTTTGTTATATTAAAAAATAATTTCTTTTACTTGTTATGTTGAACATTAAAACCAATATAAAATTTTCAAGTCAACACAAAACTAATATGAAAATCAATACTAACTCATTGCTATATACTACCTTCGACAGTACAATAACCCTATAACTTTAATAAATGCCCATATAAATAACCCTAATAACTTTCTACTACTAATGAATATCCTTATTCTTATAAATTTTATGATCCCATTAATAACTCTTATAATTATGATATAAGTATTGATAACCTTCATCATTTATATGATACCAATATTAATAGTCTTTATAATAATTCTCCTAAAAAAAATCTGATGATCCCACAATTAATATCTATCAAGTCGTCGTTTAATAGTTAGAGCAATATCTTGCCATGTAAGTTATCAAATTTCAAACTCATAAAACTCTTTCATTAATGAGAGAAGGTGTTTGACTTTTAAAGTGATCTTATTAAATATCATTAATATAATTAATCCTTTTATTTTTTATCATCTTCGAAGAACGAAAAACTTAAAATATATTATTTTCATGATTTATAAAATTTAGAGACAATAATATTTACATTTAATACGATCTTATTTTCCTTCCCCTGTATGAGATACAATGGTCAATTTCTTGGAATGGATGTCAATGTTGATGTGCTGGGAAGAACTATCTATTTTTCGATTTTTATATTCTATTCCTTCTAGATGAGTTCGGTTCTTTTTTTATTTGTTGTGAAGTGTATGGATGGAACTTAAAAATTATATAATTGCTCTCTGTTAAAACTCCATTGACTATACAACTCTGTAATGGATGAAATGTAGCTTCAAGTATACTCCCAACCATCACGACTGCCCACTCTGCCAAAATATCGAAGTCTGAGGACGTTTTAGTTTGAAGAATTGTAGGTAAAGCCTCAAATAAAAGTACGAGAATACAGTGAAAATCGAACAGAGTGTAGTTGTTATAAAACCCCCACCCAATTATCTTTATCCATTTATTATTTGGATTTGGAAACTAATGAGATGGACCGCTATGCTACCCGCAACGCGTGTCTTTAGATTTCTATATTTTATATTTTATCTTCTGAGACTTTCGATTTAGACATTGTTTCACAATAAGAAAGGCAGTCCTGGAATCTAAACAAAAGAAACCTGGCTTTGTTTGACAGTGAAGAGCAATTGGGTTCTGACAAATTCTCTTAACAGCGCGTTGAATTCCATGGATGCGGAGCAGCGAGTGAAAATGGCGAAGGGA
>JASDQU010096396.1:7957-18733 GCA_032191745.1 Picea mariana | reverse complement strand
CCTATGAAGCAATCTTCAGTTGCATCAGGGGAACTCTGATGTGTGGTAGAAGGGCAACAATGAACCATTCCTTGTTCTGTTCATCTGGGATCTGAAAATTCAATCGGCCTGTTAAGGTCTTGAATCTCTGATGGAACTCCCAAATAGGGTCAGCCACCTTCTGCTTGATCTCTTTCAGCTCTGTGATACATTGGGATTATGACTTAGGTTTCTTGAATTCTGCAATCAACACGTTCTTTATCTAATTCAATGGCTTAGGTTGTGCAAGTCCTTGGACAAGTTTCATGTACCAACTTAGTGCACGATCTCTGAGAGTTGTATTGAACTGGGTTCTTTTGACAGCTTCATCTATGACATTCTTAATATTTGATACAGCTTCACATAGAAACCAATGATAATCAGGATCTTTAGATCCATCTCCCCAAAAGAAAAGGAGTCTCATCTCATCTTCCATAGATCTTCCTAGGGTTCCTAACTGAATATGTGGTGGAATATTATTGACAGTGCTCTGGATGCTCTGGTGACTGGGATTACTCTGGTTGCTTAATACTTAATCAACATGAAGGATAACAATACTTACTTCGATGGTCTGTGCAGTTTCTGAGGTTTCAGGTTCTCTTCGATGAAGCTCTCCAACTTTTCCTTCCTCTACCCTAGCGGGTTCTGAATGTTCTTCGTCTGTCAGTTCTGCTTCTTCTCCACTGTAGAAACCTTCCTCCCCGTAGTTCTGCTTAAATAGGTTTGCAAGATGAACTTCTTTAAATACTCTCCCACTACGCGTATGTCCAGCTTCTGTGTCGTTGTCGCTGTTCGAATTCTTGAACATTAGCCTTTCCTGATCCGACCAATCTATTGTATCTTCAAGATGTTCTTCTCATGAAATAGCATCTTGATTCTCAGCTTCAGAAAATGCAAAATTTTCCCTCGAGGTCCGTTGAAAAAATATCTCTCTGCTTGGCTATACGATTCTACTCTATCAACAACAAACTCGGTGATGTACCCTCCAATGGTAATATCAAACCAGTGATCTACTGTTTGTGATACGATGTTATCAACTCTCTTGACCTTCTTGATCAACTTCGGTGTCCAAGCCACAGGAAGTCTAGATCGGATCTTGAACTGGGTATCTGCCAATCTAGCTAGCCACTCATATAGCTATTGATGGATTCCTTCAAAGAAAATCACATGAATATCGGTAAACATATATTTCTCTAACCAATCCTCTGAACTAAGATTAGGGTTCTTGTTCTGGGCTTCAACGAAGTCCTTTTCTTGATCTTCTATCCACTTTTGAATCTCTGTCTTCGATGGAAACCGCCTTGAAATTCCCTTAAAAAGATTCATGTCCCGACAATGGAACCATTTGTTGGCACAAGGGCAGACCCAGGGTTCAGCTCCAAGAGCGCACCAACAAGCCCTAACTATTGGCCCTTTCGGCAACACCTGCGAAGCAGATGCAATCTCACTTGAAGCAGTTATGAGGGGGTTGCAGGACATAGATGTCTACAACCAAAGGGAATATCAAGTGGATCTAACACAAGAACAACACAACATTCATATATCACTTATCAACTTAGATCTATTATGAACGTCTACTTATCAGATCTAAAATAGTACTACAATAACAGTATATCAATGACATATACAAAATACCAATCACACACAACACAAATATACGTGGTTCACACTCTCTCTAGGGCTACGTCCACAAAATTGTGCTATAATATATTGAGGTAAAGCATACAGTTCTTGTATGCGCTTTTAGCTAGCAGATCTTCTTTCTTCTCCTCTCTTTCTCTCCCCTCCCTGTGCACCCAACTGCAGGGATGATCTTCGCACCCAGCTGGAGATCTTACAATACCAGAAGGCTCTCACTCTCAACACTTCTCTCTCTCAATACAATACTCACTCACATCAACAATACAACTAGATCAATAGAAATATCATACCAACCTAATTTTCCAAACCAACCCAGGTCCTTTAGACCTTTATTTATACATTACAATAGCTCACCGACAGCCTTAGGCTGAAACCTAGGTGTCCAAAACCCTAGATACCAAAACCCTAGGTCAACTTGATCCATATTTTCAGGGCTTCGTCAGCCTGTCTTTCCTTTCTTCTCGCGTGGTGCTCCAAAGCATCCAACGATGGCTTTTTTCACTTTGCTGAGTTGTCCACGATCCTTCTTCCTTGCTTATCTGTCATCCCCGATATCCTCGTCCAACGAATTTATTTCTCGGGATTCACTCCATCTTTTCTGCTCTTTTGTTCACTTCGACCCAATAACAGTCACTGTGTCTTCTGTGCAGTTCACATTCTCCCTTTTCTTCCTTGATCTTCACATACTTCCATAACCAAGGGGCAACACCCGTGCATCTTCAAGTTTGGTGATGTGGGTAATGTGGCGCTGTTGAATCATAAATCCATGGAAAAATTTGGTGTCCCCCCCCCCCTCTTTTAGCCATTTNTCCCCCCCCCCTCTTTTAGCCATTTTACTTTGGACTTTTGTTTCCATAGAATTTATTCTTAGGCGTTTCTTTCCTCCAACTGTTGTTTAACCTTGGCCTCTTCCTCTTGTAGTTGCTCTGAGCTTCCCAAAGTTATGAGTGTTTGTTGGATTTCCCTCATGTGATGTTCAAGATCTCGTTGGGTTTGAAATATGTTGTCAAAATTGTGTTTGTTTCATTCGTTAAGGTGTTCTTTGAAGTTCTTCAACTTCTGTTGAAATTTGTACATCAAAGTACCATGCTAGATGGTCGCATCTGCCCACCACTGTTGCACATTCTACTGAAAATATGGAATGGGTCAATTAGAATTTCTCGAAGTGGAAAGGCTTATGATGAGAGATGTTGGAGATGTTGATTCGCAACTATATGGGCCAATGGTTGTATCTTTTCATCAAAAGGATATTGGAATTGAATAAAGATCCATCCAACATTAAAGGTTCTAAGACTAGAAACTGATCTAATTTGCAGGAATTTGCTGAGAGCCAGATCAACGGTTGGACCAAGTGAAATATCCATTAATTTTTTCTAAATATATGAGATGACGTCTGTCAATCAGGTTTCTGAGGCTTGAACTATCATTCTCCAGTCTATGGATTCCCTCTCTCTTCTCTTCAAAGTAAATAATGATATTAAAATTGCCTCCTAAGACCCATCACCGATTATGGGTGATTTCGCTCAACCCTTCAAGAGTTTTCAGGAAGGATTTTTTCTCCATTTGCATGGATGGCCCATAAACATCAGTTATTAACCCGTCCATGTCTGATCCAAGAGTTGTGTATCTAGTTGAGATAGTCCACTTGGTAGTGAAAAAATTATCCATAATTTGTGTTGTCGGATTCCAGAGAATTGCAAGGCCCCCCGTTGAACCTCTGGAGTCTGTATCGACAAAGTTGCCTTGTCTCCAACACCTAGCTAATATTGTGTTTGCATCCATGGCTGCACATTTTGTTTCTTGCAGAAGAAGAATATCCATATTCTCCACTATTATACATTTATCGACAAAGTTGCCTTGTCTCCAACACCTAGCTAATATTGTGTTTGCATCCATGCTCGCACATTTTGTTACTTGCAGAAGAAGAATATCCAGATTCTCCACTTTTGTACATTTTAAAAGGAGTCGTTGCTTACCCTTTCCATTTAGGCCTCTAATCTTCCAAGTGATAATATTCATGAGGAAGATTGGGAGGAAAGGGGGTGAAATCTTTCTGTGATCAGTGGGATCTAACTTGAATTCACCATGAAACTTCCTACATCCTGGATTAGTTGTTGTGTAGTTTTTCTTCCTCGTCTTTTCTTGTCACTTGACAATCCAAGATTGTCCATGATCAGATCTTTATGGATACCCAACCCCTAACCTGACCTAAAGGTAGCACCAGCAATAGAGTTGATATGAACCTTATGCTTTTTGTGGAGCTGATCCAGTGGTAGAGAGTGCAATTCATGCTTGCAATGTGCTTCTTCCAAACTGACCAAATCAATTTATGCTAGTTCCTTTTCATCCAACTCAATGTCCATGTCTCCCCCTTCTTCATTGTGTTGATCCACTCCCCAAGGGATGATTTGTTCTATAATGGGTTCAACAACAACTTTTGTTTTTTCTACTACCAATTCTTTGTTTTTAGGGCGTGCCTCTCCATCTATTTCCAGGTTCTCCAAGGTTTTCCCTAAGACCTCAAAGGAATTGTTGGTAGAGGGAGTCGTATTTATAGGCACACTTATTTTCCTTTGACCTGGACGATGTTTCCCTTGGACTTGGGTGAAGCCATCCTTTGATTTCTATGTCGTTGCCGAATCTTGCTTAGGAGGGGCATTGAGAAGTCAGTCCCTGAATAGGTGACCATGTCCATGAAATATTTGACACCTAAAGGGGATGTGCTCGTAATCTATTGTCTAGATCCATTCTTCATCATGATATTATAAGTAGATAGATCCTGGAATAGGATTGGATATGTTCATGTACACATAGATCCTTGCATAAGAAGTGTAACACCTCTATCTTGTGGCTTCAACAGATTTCACATAGATTCCCAAAGTGTTCCCAATGCCTGCTAGGATTTCCTCTAGCGAAAAATCTTGCAGGAGGGAGTAGAGCTTGATCCAAACAAGGGCATGAGTGAAGTCCTCTTTTTCTAGACTAAAGCGATCTGTCCAATATCTTAGATACAACCCAATTGAGTTGAAAAAACAAGGTCCTTTTTCGAAGATCCACTCGTTGTCTTCCAGATTATGAAAGATCGTTGTTCAAAAACTTCTAGAACCCAACTAAAGGTCATAATGGCCCTTGGGCTTCAACCAGGTTTTGATCCATCTAACCATATCTCTTTCTGAGGGCCATCGACCTAAAAATTTTCCAATAAGCGCATGATCTCTTATATATTGAGAGTTTTCTCCTACTCTTGCTGATTTAACCACATACATTTGTGCTAATGAGGCTTGCAGAAGACATTTCTCTGGCTCCCATGCACGATCCACCTTTGGATGGGAGAATGTGGGATCAATCTCCATCTCTTTGCCTATTCTTGAATCTGAGAATGCTTCATGGTCCATAAATTGTGGCGACGGATCAAAGGGCGACCTCTTCGATCCATTTAAACCTCTAGTCGTGACAGGCGCGACTGTCACAACTTCTCTGTAGGAGGGGGTTCGTGCTCCCTCATATTCAGGCTCCATGGCATCTCTCAGGTCATCACACTCTAAAAAAGACTAGTGCTGAAGTTGGGAAAATCAAGAATTTACTGAAACCCTAGGACGTGAAAAGCATCAAGAAACCTTGGCCGCAAAACTTCTTAGTTAGTATTGTTCTGAGTCAAATTTAATATGGTCACTCTTTATATCTAACTCGATATTTTGACTTTCTTTCAACTTTCATTGCTAAAAGGAAGAGTATGTCATCACTATTTTATATAACCTTTTGTTGACGCTTAAATTTGTTAGGACCGAAACGGTAACCTCACAAGGATGTAAATCCCCCTGCATTTTTATAGAGGTGGTACTCCTCTTTAGATTTTCTTGGGAATTCTAGATATTTAGAATGTGGGACTTAACAGAAGTTCGTCGTAGTAATTCAAAGAAATATAAATATTGCAAGAAAATAAAAGGAAAAATGTTTTGTTTTCTCTTTAAAAGAAAGCTCCTGAGAAAGGACTAGGAACCGAGCACATACACACATTTAAAGCAAGCAAGCAAAAATTCCTCACATCCATCATAGTTTGACTAAAGATTTCTGATCACATAAAAATAAAAAAGAAGATGGTCTGCATGCATAAGAGAACTTTAATAGAGTGGACATGGGTAGCTCAAATAAAGATAATGATAGATCAACCTCAAATACTTTGTATTCAAAACTCTGGGTTACAAAGTACATTCGAGATTGTTCCCGAAATAGCTCTCTTGAAATTTCTAAAAAATATATAGTATGTTACATATTCTTTGAAATTTAAAATGCGTTTCTCTTAAAGAATGGGATTGGGGCTCCCGCGGACCATAAAGAAAATACACACAAGAATTAAGCTTGTAGAAGGAAGATGGTGGGCGGTAAAAGAACAACAAGACCTGGTAAGAAGAAAAGAGGACTTATCAGTCTTCAGTTAAACCTTTCTAGTGAAAGAGGTGGAATAATTGGATGAAGGACTTGATAAAGAAAATAAGGTTGTGATCAACATAAACTTACTATGATGGTCTCTAGTGTCTTCACTTTCTTGCTGGTGTCCTTTTATTGTCTTCATTAACGGTTACAGGATCCGTCTCAACTGTTTCTTGCCCCTCGATGGTCAATTTGTCGATACCTTTCTTAAACCATTCTTCAATATAACTTTTC
The DNA here is from genome assembly GCA_032191745.1 of Picea mariana. NCBI lineage: Eukaryota > Viridiplantae > Streptophyta > Pinopsida > Pinales > Pinaceae > Picea > Picea mariana. The sequence continues at coordinate 12,409 of JASDQU010096396.1, read as the reverse complement.
ATTGGTGCCACATTGATTTCATGCCGGATTTTGATGTTGAACATCTCGCCCTCCAAGTCTCTCAGATCAAGGGAAATGCCATGTAATGCTTCTTCAATGTCCTGATTTTTCATGGAGTAGTTCACTAGCCAATTGTCTGTCTTCCTCATCATATTCAAGTATACCATAGAACTTTTCAACTGACAACCCTTTAAAAATCTAAACTTGCTCATCAAATTGTTGCTTTGTTATGAACAACGAGTTGAGGATCAATTTGGGATCTTGGACTTCGTTAGTGATTCCAGCTAGATCCACCTCCATGAGCCTTTTGAATAGTTCTTCCCTCCTTGATATAGCTTGGATGCAAGTTTGAACAATGTTATTCAAGTTTTTTATCTTTTCTTTCCAGCACGCGTTCAACTGTTTGATCCGACTTGGAGAGGGAAGATCCTCCTCTCTTCTCCTTAATTCTATCATGTTGGAAACTTTAATATGAAAGGGTACCACAACATCAAGGTAAAAACCTTCTTTGTTCTTTAGGACGGCTTGCAATTACTCATGGAAGGCATGCACCCTCGAGCCAAAAGAAGCCATGTTTTTTTAAATTTCCCAAGCCTCTATGATCAATGCCATTTTTTCCTTGATAATTCTCTCCACGTAGCTCTTGACTGATGTAAGTAAGCTTGAGGATCCTTTTAATTTAGCAGCGGGCGTGGTGGGTTCAATGATTGCCAAAGGACTGGAAAGAAGTGGAAGCGGCATTAAGGTCTCTTCCAATTCCTTAATCCTTTCTTTTAACTTCGTGTTTTCGCTTCAAGACCACCAATGGAGTCATCCAATGCATCGTCGGTTGCTTTATGAATTCTAGAAGTCTAGGAAAGCTGCATATCTCTTAGGTCAACCTCTGAACGAGATTTTCCTTTCTTATTCTTCACATCACTTTTCTCAATAATTAATTTCTTGGATTCCCTGTCAAAGATAGCACTATGGAAAACAAATGACTCTTCTTCGTTGAAGGTCTCATTCTCAATGATTTCCAATGATGGATTTCGGTAGGCCATGTTCCTTAACTGATCCAGTGGGGGAAACATTTTCTCAATGTCTGCCTAGAGCTCCATATCTTCAAGGGAGAAGCTATTGATGTCACTCTCTATGCGCTGGTCTTCTTCCTCTTGCATGACGTTTTTCCTCCTTTTTATTAGAGGAAGCTTGTGTGAGCTCTCAATCTTTCCTGAAAGGTGATTCTTTTCTCCTCCGCCGCCTGAACTACTATTGGTCACTTTTATAGATGGGTGGGCCGCTGGAGCATTGCTCCGAGATGTTGTGGTCTTAGGAGCAACAGTTGGGGACTGGGCACTCTTCTCGCTAGGACCCTTTCCTTTCTACTTGTAAAATTTATTGGTACTGAGTACCGTTTCCAAGTCACCGACATTGTGAGTAGGAGCGCCTAAGTTATTATCTTCTTATTCAATTATAACAGTATGGATAAATGAATTGTTGAATCCCACTGCTAGCATATGTTCCGCAATAATTTTACTAGGGTCAAACCCTTTTATTTTTTTAGCATATTTGAGATTCAAATTGTGGAAGTGGTTTGCAAATTCATTGATTTTGTTTACATTTCTGAATACAAATCCCCAATTTTCCAAAGCAAGGGTATGAATTGCTTTGTTCGTTTCTCATGAAAAAAGTGCAACCAGAAATTGTATTGCCTTATGACTTCTGTAATAAAGATTCTATCAGATATATGGCATGGAAAAAAGGAGGCATTTTCCTTAGAACCGAAAATCCTAATAACATTGTAATTTTCCATTTGCTCCAACGTCCCCTTTTTATCCATAAATTTACTTTCCTGGGTGAATATTCTGGGGGTATCTTTTCCAAACAACAATCCTTTAAAGACCGTGACAAGATCATTGAAAACTTCATAAAAATGCAAAGAAGCTTTGTGTCTCCACAACGCTTGGTACCAGAAGGTAAATGAGTCAAATTCACAGTTCACCTTCTTACAGATAGACAATTTAAGAAATTGACAGCAATATGCTATCGCAAACACCAAATAAGAAGCCATATAGGATTTCTTATCTTTTTTGTACTGTGACAATTGGGAAGATATTTCAATGGAAATCAGTTTTCCCTAATCGAAAACGGCTTACTCTTTGATATTAAAATATAAGATATAAAGAATCATACGGGAAATGCTGGCGGTACTTTCTTGGCCTGTCACCCTAGTGAATAACCAAGTAATTTCCTGAAAAGGGTTTTTGAACAAGTTGACCTGCAACTTGGTAATATCTTCAGGGATGGTCGTGGGATTCTCCAAGAACTCAGGCAAGAGGTATAGGTCGTTGTCATGCTTTTTCAGGAAATCCTGCAATCCTCTCCTTTGAAAGTAATAGTTGGTTCAGGGAGTTTCAACATCTTACAGAATACTTGAGGTGAAAGAGAAATGGGAGAATGGTCTTGAAGTTGAATAATCTGCTGACTTGGTATATATTTCTCAACAGACCATGCAATAAGTTTCTTGGAGTTGAAAACCTCAGGGGCACACCCTGCACGAGCAAATCCAAACGTCCAAATCACTTCCTTCTGAGCAGAAGGGGATGAATAGTAGGAATACGCTCTAGACCACTGAAAGTTCTGGTCCTCATGCCCCAAAATATTCAAAGTATCACCGCAGAACTGTTGTTGAGCTGTTGTGGTCATAAGTTGTTGAGAGTGTTCCTTTAGTCCAACTAATATTTGCAATGGGCGCTTTGAGAGAGATAACAATAATATAATCTTCGTCAAATCATGCTTTAATGCGGTTTTAATGATAAAATCTCCTTGAGCCCTTCGCTTATTAATGGTGATCTTTACAGAACCTGTATGATGAGTTAGTAGCATTAAAACATTCTTAAATGTGTATCAAGAAAAGAACGAGGATGGCAGGGACAGACGAGAGCAATTAGAATTTCAGAATTTTTATGAACCTGCCAACCCAGGAACCCGTGAATCCACGGTTTTGAAAGGTCATAAATAGGCTAAGTGTTGTAATGCGATTGGTCAGACTCAATATAAGAGTCATGAGATACTTAGGAGTCCGGTGAGTCCGATGGTCATAATGTAGATCTCGGATCTATCGGTGCAAAATGGACATCGTGGAACTTGGCATATGAAAGTTTGAACCAGTGAACCTGCGACTGCAGAAATGGTTAAGTATAGAATAATACAGTGGTCGGTCACACTCACGATATGGGAATATGGATGGAAGTGAGAACCCACGAGTCCACCAACCTGCAAACCCATCATTCTAAAAAGAAAAATGACTAAGTAAAGTAACTAGAAAGGGAGAAGAGAAGAGAGAAAAGAAAAGGGTAATTCGGTTAAGTATAGAAGAGGGAAAAAAATGGAAAAAAAAGAAGTTGGGAAAATAGAAATGGGAGGGAAACTCGGAAGCAGGAAGTAGTCTCAAAAACTGGCTCCAACTATGGGATGATAACCCCCTGTGGGTTGTCAAGAATCTAGAATTTTTATGACCAAGCGCTTCCGTCCATTGGGCTATGGATTCAAAGTAAGAATATACAAACTGAAAAATGAAATTATGTACGAGAATGAGAAAGTCTTAGGTGAAGAAACCTTTCAAATGTTGCCCTTTGATAAGCAACATTAATCTTTTGCCCTTCATGTCTTGGAGCATATAGGAATTAAAACCCAGGAGCTTTTCAACAATGTATGGTCCAATCCAGAGTGCCACGAACTTTATATGCATCGACGATTTCTCCTTGGCCTTGTTCCTAAGTAACACCAGTTCTCCCTTCTGGACATTATTTATAGTTGCGCCCTGATCAAAATATCTTTTGACACTTTGTTGCCTCTGAGAAGTTCGATTCAGGGCTTTGCTTCGTTCTTCTTCCAATTTAAACAACTGATTGATCCTCCTTTGGATAGGTGAACTATCTTTTGTATCTTCTGGATATTACTCAAGGTTTTATTGAACCTCGTAATAAAATCTGGTATCCTTTTATTCTTCCTTAAACCAATCTGGGTGAAATCAGTGAGAAGGGTATGATAAGCAATTGGAGGGGCGAACATAGTCAGAAACATGGCTTCGAGGTCATTAAATGAGTGAATTGATCTGCTGGGAAATGTCGTATACCATTCATACACTCTTCCTAATAGGGTTGGTAGAAACAACCTTACCATGACATCGTCATACTCAACATGGTGAAAATCGCAAACATCAAGAAATAAGTGCAGGTGCCTCTTTACATCAATTGCTTCATCTCCAGAAAATTCCTTAGGGTGCCCTTAGGGAGAATAGGGAGATCATGTTGCTCACCTAGAAGATTCAAAGGAGAATCTCTTATTCTTCTTCTATTTTCAAACCTTAAGTTTTCTTGATTTCTTGCAACATCTCTTCCACCTCCTTGTCTCTCCTCATGATGATTATCTCGGGTTTGTTCATTTATTTTTGCCATATCTGGAGAGATT